>CAXITT010000393.1:198178-231912 GCA_964033795.1 Lymnaea stagnalis | reverse complement strand
CCTCTCCTCACTCGCCTACAGACTACCTCTTACCCAGTCCCTCTACCCACTCGCCTACAAACTACCTCTTACCCAGTCCCTCTACCCACTCGCCTACAAACTACGTCTTACCCAGTCCCTCTACCCACTCGCCTACAAACTTCGTTTTACCCAGTCCCTCTACCCACTCGCCTACAAACTACTTCTTACCCAGTCCCTCTACCCACTCGCCTACAAACTTCGTTTTACCCAGTCCCCCTACCCACTCGCCTAAAAAATACGTCTTACCCAGTCCCTCTACCCACTCGCCTACAAACTTCGTCTTACCCAGTGCCTCTACCCACTCGCCTAAAAAATACGTCTTACCCAGTCCCTCTACCCACTCGCCTAAAAAATACGTCTTACCCAGTTCCTCTACCCACTCGCCTACAAACTTCGTTTTACCCAGTCCCTCTACCCACTCGCCTACAAACTTCGTCTTACCCAGTCCCTCTACCCACTCGCCTAAAAAATACGTCTTACCCAGTCCCTCTACTCACTCACCTACAAACTACTTCTTACCCAGTCCCTCTACTAACGCGCCTACCAACTACTTCTTAACCAGTACCTCTACTCAAGCGCCTACCAACTACTTCTTAACCAGTACCTCTACTCACTTGCCTACCAACTACTTCTTAACCAGTACCTCTACTCACTTGCCTACCAACTACTTCTTAACCAGTACCTCTACTCACTCGCCTATCAACTACTTTTTAACCAGTACCTCTACTCACTTGCCTACCAACTACTTCTTAACCAGTACCTCTACTCACTTGCCTACAAACTTCATCTTACCCAGTCCCTCTACTCAGTCGCCTACAAACTTCGTCTTACCCAGTCCCTCTACTCACTCGCCTACAAACTACGTCTTACCCAAACCCTTACCAACACCCTGCCAACTCTTTCTACACACTATGCCTACTCACTACCACATCCCATTCCCCTACACACTTCCCCCCCCATACCCAATCCCCCTAACAACATCTCCTACCCACTACCTTCACCCACTGTCTTTAACGCACACCCTCTACCCCCTACCTTCACCCACTGTCTTTAACGCACACCCTCTACCCACTACCTTGACCCACTGTCTTTAACGCACACCCTCTACCCACTACCTTCACCCACTGTTTTTAACGCACACCCTCTACCCACTACCTTCACCCACTGTCTTTAACGCACACCCTCTACCCACTACCTTCACCCACTGTCTTTAACGCACACCCTCTACCCACTACCTACACCCACTGTCTTTAACGCACACCCTCCACCCACTACTTTCACCCACTGTCTTTAACGCACACCCTCTACCCACTACCTTCACCCACTGTCTTTAACGCACATCCTCTACCCACTACCTTCACCCACTGTCTTTAACGCACACCCTCTACCCACTACCTCCACCCACTGTCTTTAACGCACACCCTCAACCCACTACCTTCACCCAATGTCTTTAACGCACACCCTCTACCCACTACCTTCACCCACTGTCTTTAACGCACACCCTCTACCCACTATTTTCACCCACTGTCTTTAACGCACACCCTCTACCCACTACCTTCACCCACAGTCTTTAATGCACACCCTCTACCCACTACTTTCACCCACTGTCTTTAACGCATACCCTCTACCCACTACCTTCACCCACTGTCTTTAACGCACACCCTCTACCCACTATTTTCACCCACTGTCTTTAACGCACACCCTCTACCCACTACCTTAACCCACAGTCTTTAACGCACACCCTCTACCCACTACTTTCACCCACTGTCTTTAACGCACACCCTTAACCCACTACCTTCACCCACTGTCTTTAACGCATACCCTCTACCCACTATTTTCTCCCACTGTCTTTAACGCACACCCTCTACCCACTATTTTCACCCACTGTCTTTAATGCACACCCTCTACCCACTATTTTCTCCCACTGTCTTTAACGCACACCCTCTACCCACTATTTTCACCCACTGTCTTTAACGCACACCCTCTACCCACTATTTTCACCCACTGTCTTTAACGCACACCCTCTACCAACTATTTTCACCCACTGTCTTTAATGCACACCCTCTACCCACTCCTAAGCAACCCCTATACAAACTTTCTTACTCTGTCCGCCTACCCACTCGTCTAATCTCTCCATTATGCACATCGCCACTCCCAATGCACACAACCCCACCTAATCTCCCTACACACACAGCCTATCCACTTCTGCACCTACACCCAATACCAATCACCATTACCTATCCACTAAAGCATCCCTTACCCAACCCCTACAGTTTCTTCCAATCTCTACCCTCTTCCCAAACTTCACTTATTCCAGCAATCCAATTAACCTACCTTATCCAGTCCACCTGTATTTACCCACTACATCTACATTAAACAATTTCATCTGTCACTGACCACCCCACTTACCTCTGGCGACTCCTCTTTAACCAATACATTCTGCATAATTCTACCTGATTTGTCTATCCTTAACCATCCCCTACCCATCACATTTACCTATGCCTACTTACACTACCCACTGGGCCTGCCTCTACCATTAACCTCACCCACTTCCCGTACGTCTACCCTCTTAGCGACCCAACACTACCTACCTCTAAAAAATCACGGTCATCTTTCCACTCCAATCATATTTACACACTCCACCTACCTAGACTCAAACCCTTACCTATTCCACCCCACCTCTTTCGAATCCATGCTGTCGAGTCGGACTACCTCTAACCAATCGTACTAAATCTACCCACTCCAAGATACCGACTCGAACTTCCTCAGTCAGCTAACTTTACTTATACCCACTAAAGCTTTCTCAAAAGTCTTACTCAAAACTCTCTCCCCTAGCTACTCGACCTAAATGTATTGACTCACTCTTTAAAGTTTCTCTACCTTTACACACTCCTTTTACCCATTACATATAATTCTAGCAACTCATTCTGTCCAGCAACTCAACCTACTCCTATCCAGTATCCCCTTGCATTGTACGCATTTCTACCCAATAAAACAACATCTACTTACTTTCCCCACGCACTACACCTAAATGGAACCACCCATTCGACCCAGTCAAACTACTTCTACACACTCCCCCAGAACTCTTACCCTACATATTTACACTTCCACTACACTTTGGACTTACCCACTCGCCTCATCCACTACCCTTATCCACGCCACATTACAATTCCCACTCAGCCCTACTGCTCTACCAACTACACCATACTACTATTCACTCACCCTACTTCCCCTAATCACTCAGTCTACCTCCACTAACTCCGCTTATCCACTATGCTTACCTCTTATCAACATGACACAACCGACTCCACAAAATTCCCACAAAGCCCTTAACTCTCACTAATTAAACCTGCATCTAAAAACTATCTCAAACTCTACACAACTCCACCTAAATATATCACGCCCCTACCTATACCCCAATCCGTTACTTTCTCTTCCTACATCTAACTACTCCACCTATAATAACAAACTCTAATTACCCACTAAGCCTTGTCCTACCAGCTCACTCTAACCAACCGAAGCCGCATCTATCAAGTCCACCCTACCTTTACCAAAGAACATTACTCTACCTACTCCACCCTACCTTTACTCAAACCTCTTACCATAAACACTTAACCTTACCTATCCAACGTACTTCTACTCGTTACCACTATCTCTACCCACTCCATCTTAACGTATTCACCAAACACTACCAACTCATCTACCTCCATTCCTTCCACCCTACATTGCCCTTCTATCCTTACTCGCTCCTCCTGTCTCTACCTACTCCACCTAAATTTACTAATTCTTACTTCCATATCCGCCATACTTCCACCCATTCAGCCCTAACGACTCCACCTACCGCTTCCCATACCCTTTGCGCATTCTACCTACATCTATCCAATCACACTAACTCTATACAAAAACTCCCATTTAACGGTGCTCTCTAAACGTCCCAAACCCCGCTAACTCCCTACTCCTCTTCCTACTCCCCTTGATAAAAGCCCCTATCCATTTTCCCCTTCCAATACCCGCTCTACCCTTATCAACCTCATCAACATCGAACCACTCCCCCTTTCTCAACCAATACCACCATACCTCTATCCGTTCGCCCCTAGTCTCACCACTCACCCATCAAACTTCCTTTTACAAATACGCCGTCGCACTTCCCCTATTTACCTCAAATACATGCATCCATTCCAACCTGCCTACTGCACCTACCTCTACTCACTCCTTTCTATAACCTCTAAACCTAACTCTACCCACGTTTCTACCTTATCCGCCCCCCCCCTCCCTTTTTTTTTCTTTCTTCTTTCTTCCAATGACGTCATTAAAACTAAAAAGTCAAAGCACACATGCGTATGACATGATCCTGACAAGCAGTTGGGAACAATAAACCATTCAGGTATTCCTTTCCATACCCTCTACACCTAACCCTACCCCCGTTTCTACCTTATCCGCCCCCCCCCCCGCTAACTACCTACCTCTACTAATTCCCCATTTCCATTTCTGAGTTTTTTGTATTTAAGACAATTTAATTTAAAACCCATATTTCACATTATTATTATTATTATTAGTTGTCTTATATAGCGCGGTACCTAGCCTAGGGCTGGGCTCACCGCGCTGCACATAAAAATATTAGCAAAAGAGACATAATGGATACATTAAAATAAAATGCATTTATGCAATAAAGAACAGCCGTATAACAACAGACACCAAAAAAAGAAAAAACAAAAAAAACAAAAAAAAACAAACAAACAAACAAACAAACAAACAAACCAATGTATATTCTACCCACCCACTCCAGAACTTTAACATGTCAAACCATGGACGGGAGCCAGCAGCATCGTTTATCGGTCAGACGGGAGAAACAGTTAGTGTAGTACAGTTTAAAGACATGTGTTTTGAGTGCAGTTTTGGAGGCGTGGGTGGTTGGTAAATTGCGGATGTTTAGTGGCAGAAAGAGAAAGATCGTCTCCCATATGTTTTAGTGCGTGTCTTGGGACAGGACAGAATACGCGAGTCTGCCGGGGGGGGGGAAGAGCCGCGTAAAGGGGTGAATAGACAGAAAGAAGTTCGGTTGGACAGGAAGGGCAGGAATCCTAGAAAAAGTTGTGACAGAGAACAGACAACTTGTAGTCAATGCGTGCCTGTATAGGGCGCCAATGTAGTGAGTGGAGTAGCGGAGTAATAAAAATAATATAACCAGAATCGAATTGGCCTGAAATATGATACGAATGCCACGTGGACAACAGAAGGCATCATTGCCTGGAAGATAACCCCAAGCAGACGCGATTGGAGGAAAAGGATGTCATGGTAATAAATACAAAACAAATGTGCCTTGAAAAATTGATTAGGTTGGATACTTTCTATCGCAGCATCGTGTCAGGGAGAAATTTTATTTTCCACTCTTGCATTGCGTTAAAATATATTCCTTAATATAAAATTATATAACTAGGTGGTAAATTGTAACCAGCAACCCGTGTTTCGTAATAAGTGTAAAGTTATCAATATTTAAATTCAGAGATTTATTTAAAGCAAGTCTGACAAATTTCACTAGATTCAGACACAGTTGGAAACAAAACACTTTATATGGTCCCTTTTCTTTTTAACCTATCAATAGTCATACGTCATGAAAAGAAAAAAAAACAAATTTATGATACAAACGTGTCAACACTCATGTACGGGAAATAACAATTGCACCTATTGTGTTATGTAAATACGAGTATAATTGGTTAACGGCCAAGTTTGATTGAATTTAAATTTGTGTACATATGTAAGAGATTCCCTTGTTTATTTTCAGCCCAGTCAGACAATGCGACAACACCTCTATATTATAATCCCAAAAAGAAGAGTGATCAGAAGGGAGTAAATTATATGAAATATTACTTTCTGTTAATTCCTTTAATCGGATTTACGCTGATGATGTGTTGCAATTTACGAAACAGGAATTCAGTCAATGAAGGTAACATTGAAATAAATGCATTTTTGTTAATTATTTCTAATAAAGTATTAGTTTTAAATCTAAGCTTGACAGGAAATAACTATTACTAAGTGCACAGAGAATTATAAAGATAGTTATACACGTATTAGCTGCTTCACTAACCTCTTAAAAATAGGAAAGGTTTATTTAAAACTTATTATTTTAACATTTTTTGTACAATAATAATTTAACTTTATTATTTTTTTTTTTAAAATCCAGATATCTCGATGGAAGACAGAGAAGTATTAAACAAAAAAGAAACAGATGCAAATTCGGAAAAACATTCCGTTTACTCTAAAGGTTCTGCAGTGGACATTGAATCCCAATGCACGTCTCAAGATTCAAAATCTTCACCTCGAACCCACCCTGGTAAAAAAAATAACCAAATGAAATCCACATTTACATTTAAGATCATTCTGATACTTCCAATAGGTTTAACATCTGGTAAAAATAAACCTCAATTACATACCCAATTACAAGCCTTTTAATTCTTATTACTTGAAACATTTAAAACACACTTATATTTAAATATGTGATTACAATTATATATTATATTATATATTATTTTTAATTAAAACTTAGATAATTAAATATGGCTTTGATAATTATTTTCTGATGCGTTTTTTCATTGTTCTAATTTTTTTTTTTAGTACAATAAGTACAAGTGCATGACGCTCATTTCTATGTGACTTTTTCTTACCATAACAGTTGGGATCTTGAAAAAAAGTACTGAAAAAAATAAGGAAAAAAGATAAAAGGAATGGACGGAACTTCTCTTAAAAATCGATGGTTTTTAAATTACTTTGGCTCCAGCGTGGATTCGTGAATTCCGCACAACTTTGAATCTCCCGGCCATACATTGGAAACACACATTGCTAGAGACCAGGGTGTCACAAATCTACGGCCCGCGGTACAGTTCCAGCCCCCGAGGACAGTTCATCCGGCCAAACGACTGTACTTGAATGTGCTTGATAAAACATATGGAACACGAGACATTGTGATACAATTTAAATTTCAATATTATGTTTAGAATACTTTGAGATCTTCACGCGTGCGGAGACCCCATGGCTGCTATGCGCCTCAGTTTACCATTTCAAATTTAAATTATTGTAACTATATTTTCTAATTTATTCCAAACCTTTTTACCCTCGAACTCCTAAAATCGTAGAATGTAGTCTCAAAATCATACAATGCGGTATCTCAATGGTAAATAAATCAACATAAACTATGTTTAATGAATACAATCACAATGCGCATCGCATTTCCTAGTGAGATCGATTTGAGCTGGCGTCAAAAAAGTTAACTACTAAAAGTAGATGACCGACGTTTGCTATTGATATGAGTTTATATTGAGTGGACGAAAAAAAAATCTTCATATAACAGTCTTCCACTGATAAAAATAAAGTTACAGGTGAAATTTAATGTGGCTCAAATTTGAACTCACATCAGCAAAAACAAGATTTATTTAAATAAGAATTAATTACCAAATGATGACATCATAAAAAAAGCCTACCAAGTGCTTGAAGTTGTCGCTTGTAGGAGAAGCTGTTTTAAAGAAAAATACATAAAAATCAATTTCCTTTAAGCGAATTCCAGCTAATATTTTATTGTCAGATAACTACCACCAACTGTAAGAGTTTGATCAAAAGAGGAGTTTTGGACAAATACAAGGGCATTGCAGCCACCGCGTTGGAACTAACACTCTTTAGCCAACTTCAGTCCAGAGAACAGAAGAACTTGGAGAGAACATAGTGTGAAAGATACGCGAGATCGCTAGGAACTTGCTGGGGCATTCTCTGCCACTGAATGAGTCTACTGATCCCTCAAAGCTTCTGGTGTTTATTAATGGTGTCAATTCGCATGCCACTCGCCCATGATTAACATGGGATACTAAAATTAGGTTTTCTACTTTTTGCCTAGATCTTTTGCTCTGGCTTGCAAGTATTCTATAAAATGTTTATGCCGTGCTCTTATTGTTTCCCTTATCCTGCCCGCCGTGAAAACATGTTGGTGAAACCTGCTATAGACAATACAAGCAACACAACGACACCAGTCCCATACCATCGTAGCTGAATTAATGTTGTCATTCCTTTAAAAGTAGCCTATAAACTTTTGTTTCAATGATTTGGTGCATTTTTCTGCTTATCACGTGTTATAATACCAACATTTTTAATTGCTTTTGTTTAGATCAAGATTTTTTTAAAAAGTTTAAATACATATATTTGTCACACAAACTGGTTGCCGTGTTTGTTAATATTAAAAGGGAATCTCACAATTTTGAAGATTCAATGAAATTAACATTAAGAAACGTAACATTGTTTATTAAAATTAAAAACTCAAATCTTCTCCCTAGGACTAAACTTTGAGTAACGAAACATAGTTAAAATTTGAACCCTGTTTTTCTTGATATATAATCCAACTCTAAGACAAAACGTCACTAAGTTTATTTTAATTTACAATGAAATCTACTCTATACACGAAGTACAAGCAGATTTCCTTCAAATTAACCTCAACCGGAAATGTGCATGGGATATTGCTTAAAATAAATGAGATTGACTCAAACCCTCACTTGGTGGTTTTGCAATATTTTTACAGGTGTCGTATATGTGTATGTGTGTATATTGAGTAAACATAAGAGATTTTGTATTTTGCTCTATATTTTTTGATAAAGTATTTTATAAACTAATGTGATGTTTAAAAATGTTTTAAAAAGTTTAATGCATTAATCCGTTGAACAGATAAAAGTAGAAGCCACTGAGGGGAATTTAAGTTGAAGGTCGAAACATTTCGAGTTTCTCTTATAAACGCTTTATAGACATATTTAAAAAAAAAAAAAAAACATAAATCCTGGTTTGGTGGATCATGCAATAAGACGTTTAGCCCTTTGTTGAGGAAGGATTTAACAACAACAACAATGATTTGCCCGGTCTTGGGTTCAATAAACCGAACACAAGTTATTGCTAATTCTTAACTAGACAACGTACCCGTCATTGCTTGGCTTCGCTTTATGGTAAATTTCTTTTAAATTACACCATCAGCTCCATTTTTTACTTCCCATTCAAAGACACTTAACTAAGTAAAACCTACATTTACAATATTATCCTATAAAATAGACACTATCTTTTAGTAAATCCTGTCAAAATTGAATTTCAGTACAGAACATTTCCGTTCAAAACGATGATTATACTTTTTGAGAATATCTCAATAACAAAAAGTATTGTAAGTCACAAAATCTTCAGCTATGATCATTCATCATTTAATACAAAAACGTTTCTCCGCACATATTTAATTATTTATTTTGTTAAAAATATATTCAACCAGAGTCACCGAAAACATTGCTCTAAATAATAAATGTTACAAAGCGCACAGATCTGAATAAAGGTTTATAAAGATTCATACACAAAAGAAAACAAAAAGGAAAAAAATACATGTCTATAAAGTCATACATTATACAGCAATTCAAGTGCTCATTGGTCAAGAGATTTGGGAAACGTATATTTGTTGTTTTTTTTTAAATTTAATCTATACGATTTATTATTTTTTAAATACCGTAATATCTTTTAAGAAAAAATGGATTTTGACCAAACATGGAAAAACGTATTATATGACTATTTCAAATGTTCTTAAGATCTATTGTTAATTGATTTCTAATACACGCATAATCTCTCTAAACTTTATTTAGGGGATTGTTTTGTAAATTCAATAGCAACAGTCTTTTTATGTTATTATCGTCAAGTAAATATGTCAGAGATATCCATACAAATGATGGGACATGGGAGTAAATGTCAAATAAATTTTGCAAATGCTCGATTAAAAGTAAAATCATGCTCACTAATTGAAAGCAGCTGCACACAGTGAACAATTGTGTGGTTGAAAAAACAACTGATTTATTAAAATGTATGCTTTTATTAATCGAAACAAAAGGTTTATGTTTTCCTATTTAATGACCAAAAAAAAATAAATTTCGATCTTAATGTATAGTAATGAAGTAAAATCATGTTTCTCTATTCATTTCAATCATCAACTGTACTATCTGGAAAAAAGTTAATGAGACATGCCATACGTAAGCTCCAAAGAGGCTGTTAGAATGAGTTTGACCATCAGAGATTTGATCCGACACATTGATTGATTGATTGGATATGTGTATAGCGTTGGTATCCATGTCACTTTAGCATGCTCATTGCTCTCTGGTTTTCTTCAATCTATTCAAACAAAAAAGTTTTAAAATGTTTCTTATGATTTTTATCATTTTAATCCCCTTCAAAGATTGAGGCAAACTGTTCCAAAATTTAGGCGCTATCGCTTCAAAAGAGAGCACTACGTAAGACAATTTACTGTGTTCATCCACACTGGGATTTTCAGTAAGCTTCAGCCTCCTCCAAGAACTGTGCACTACATTAGAAAATCGCACGTTTTTATTTTTGCACAGTTTTGAGGTCAAAATAAGTAAATAAAATAAATATGGTTGTGATATTTTGGCTCATGTTAATGATTATGCTTATAATGGATCTACTATTAAGTCAAGCCACGCACTGGTAGGTCACTTATGTATTGAATGTATCAGCGTATATTCAATCGTGTGACAAAACCTTGGCATATGAAATCTCTCACTTACAGGGAATGTATTAGCCAGCATCTTGCTAAACCGACTTAATAGGCATCTTGAGAAGGCTCTAATGCCAAATGGTCACTGCAGCTTCCGGGGAGAAAGAGGAACCGTTGATATGGTGCTTGCGCCAGACAGCTACAGGAAAAATGCACAGAACAAGGCGTTGCCGTCTTTTCGACCTATGTAGATCTAACCAAAGCTTTCGAGACTCTCAGTAGAGAGGCCTTTTGGATGTTCATGGCCAAATATGCATGCCCCAGGAAGTTCGTGTTAATAACATAACTATTCCATGAGGGTATGCAGGCTAGAGTTCGGGGAAATGGATAGACGTCAAAATCATTCCATGTGATAAATGGTGTGAAACATGGCTGTGTACAGGCCCCAAAACTTTTGAGCCTCATGTTTTCCGCATTTTTGACTGACGCCTTGGGATAGGGAGGCACTGAAATTGGTCTCAGATACCGACCTGGTGGTAATTCTGTCAAACCAAGAGCCTACATGCAAAAACGAAAGTCCTGACAGACAACCTCAGGAACATCCTGCGTGCAGACAACTTTGCCCTAAACGCTGCATCAGAAGTGTATATCCAATGCAGCGTCAAATATTTTCGCAATGCCTTCACAAACTTTGGCATTACCATAAACACAAAAAAGACTGTGCTCCTATAAAAACCGGCTCATCCATTACCTTAAGTTAAGCTCAATATCCAAGTATATTTCGTAAGACTAAAGGTAGTGTATAGAATATCTTGGCATCATTATGTCTTAAAGCGCACCAATCAATGACGAGATTATCCCCCGTATTGCAAGAGCCAGTGCAATCTGTGGCTCATTGCTCAAGAACGCGTGAACATCGAGAGGTAAATACACCGAAACTAAACTGAAAGTATAAAAGGCGGCTGTTCTCCCAACGCTTCTTAATTCATGTAAACGTGGGAGGTTTAACAACGCCAAACAAGAAAGCTGAACCACTTTCATACAACAGGACACATAAAAAACATCAACATTAAGTGACAGGACAGGGTTACAGACACTGAAAGGCTCATACAAGCATGTCACCCAAGCATCTTTATCATCTTAATGCAGTCCCCGCTTGGCTGGGCCGCACATGTTTTGAGGATGTATATATATTGATTTAGGCGATTCGGTGTTAAAATGTAGAAGCTGTAAGGTAGTTTGTGTGACTTTTATGTCAAATAGACATTTATTTATATTTGGAAGTCTACTGCAAGACATCTTAAAAAGGCTCTACTGTATGCCCCATGGTTATGTGATTTCCTCTATATCTCTTATGAATAGCCACACTATACTTTTTACTAGTTCAGACCAATCATTCTCAGATGCGACCACGAGAATGTAAGAAAGAGCAATAAGTTACAATCGTGGTCAATAGGAAAGACCCTTCATTATTTATTTAAAACTCCGCTGCAAAGACGTCTGGAGTCTTGATATAATTATTATTTAAAATTGCTTGTATTGTATTTTCTTATGGGCTCTGCATACGCTCATTTAACAGTTATATTTGTGTTACAACCAAATATATTTAATAGTATATTTGTTGGGACTTTTCATATCACATTTCACATTATATTTCTTAGTGCATTTTCTAGTATATTCCACATAGTATTACATAGTATATTAAAGTCGTAAATTAGATGTCTTTTCTTTGATTTGGAATCGAAGTTTCGTTTTAAATGTCAAATTACTATTGTGTTTCCTTGAACACAATAAAACAAGTGGTGTCAGAAGTATTGTAGAATTTTAAGAAAATGTAATTAAAAAGATAGAAGCTCGGGACAACTAGAAGTTGTTGTTTTTTTAAAATAGTTAATTTTTACGAGTAAAAAAAAATATTATACAACAAAGATTATAAGCCCAAATGGCTTTAAAATTCCGCTCCATAACAAGTATAATAATCTGGAACTTTGAAATAAGTTATTTTCGTGTTTGCCTGTTTTACAAACCTTTATCAGAATGACACGCATTTACATAATTATTAATTAAAGGAAAGTTTTATGTGCCCCTTGATAAATATATTATTCAGAAATAAATTATTCATCATGTGCCGGGGATATTATTTAATTTTAAGTGTGAATGGTCATGGCTTTAGCATTTCTGAATTACATCTGTATTTCAATGAGAAAGTCTCAATAGTTTAAATTGGTTTTTAATGATGTGTTTTTTAAAAAAAATAATACATCTTTGGATACAATCAATATTTAAAGGAGTTAAGAAAAATACTGGTTTTCTTAACAAAAAAAATTTTTTTTTTTTTTTTCTTTTTGTGAGCTGAAATGTTTTTGGAGTTGTTTTTTTTGCCCCCAAATGCTAACTCAAACAACGTTGGGTATATTGGCTATTTGATGGTCAAGTCCGGGCTACTCGAGTCCTTGGTATTAACTCGATTATTCATATCAGCTTGACTCAATTATAGAATGATTAATTCATATTCCAAGATGCATGCTTAAAATGTATTTATACACCTTTAATGTTTGTTACTTAATATTTATTTCTACACCATCTTAGCAGATTCTACTTTTATCTCTTCCGTCAATTCATCCTCTTAACTTCATAGACTTTGAAACATCACATTAGTTTATAACGTACTGTATCAAATAATATGCAACATAATCCAAGAACTCCATTCGCACACAGTCGTGCAACCAAACAAGCAACGCCTGCACACACAAATACAAAAACCGACAAGTAGGGGACACGTCAATCAAATTTATTTGAAGCCTTTTCCCCTGCGCATTTCCTGCTGAGCTTTATTTGATGGAAAGATGCGTGTAAATCTTTAAAAAAATAATTTTGATGTTATTTTTAAACTAGAATAAGTTGCTTTTTTGTGTTTAAAGTAAAACTTTGTTCCAATATAAATTATATTTTGGTACTTACAATTTTACTCCTGGAAAAGTAGATATTTGGAAGAAAATATAAGTTTTGAGGTTTAATGAACACTTTTAAGGGTTTTTTTTACTGTCAATATTATTGAATCTATAAAATTATCATATTCTTTTTAAAAATAAACAATAAACAACCAGTGCGTGTGAATTGTTTAAGGATAATTATTAGTTGCATTTATTTCATTTAAGCAAGTCAACGTAACAATTCCCCCCCCCTCCCCAATAACGGGAATGGACACCAAAACAAATCATAACAAGTTGTATAGTTTTACTTTCAAAGGAATAGCAACATTAATTCTGCTTCAACGTTATCAGAAAGATGTCGACGTGTTTTCCGTATTTTCTGTATCGGTTTTTGTTTCAATGGAATAACTTGAAGATTCAACAGTGTACGGAGATCCTGTATCCACACTGGAACCATCGGACAAATAATAGTTGGATTTATTTAACAATCGTTTGCTACGGGGGATGTCTTTCATTTCTTTCATCTCTGTTCCTTTTCGTCTTTCAGCAAAATTTTGCTTTGTCCCACCTGTTAAGGTAAAAACATTCATGTACAAATCAAATAGCTTTGAGCGGTTTTAGGTATTGAATTTTTATTTTAAAATTAAATTAAATAAAATACTTAATTGGTGTCATTTAATTTTTTTTGTTTTCTGTTTAGTAACTTGTATAACATTATTAAATATAGTTAACAAGTATGTTAAAATAAAAAAAAAATAAACGTTAAGTTTTTATTAAAAATATTTATTAACATAATATAAAAGATAATAATCAATGATATAAACATGACTATGTTTTGCATGTTTAAACGACTCTGAATGTTTGTTTCATATCGTATATGTAATTGAGGTTTCATTGTACTAGATGAAAACGCATTGTAAATATCAAATTTTGGCCTGTGTGTAAAAGTGAATTAATTTCGCATTTTTTTTACCAGGATGGATTCCAAGTGAATATTTTGAATATTGAGACGTGTATTGGGATTCTATGTCCACACTAGAACCTTCGGTCACAAAGTAATCAGACTTTCTGTCATAAGTGGAATCTGCTGCTGTCTTCTTTGTATATTCACTGCGCTCTGTTAAACTTTTCTTTGAGATATCTGGGGAAATTTTTATTTTATTTTAATAAAGTCAATTAATTATTGTAAAGAAATGTTTAAATAATAAACATTAAAATGTTTCTTATTCGTAAGACGTTTCTGAAATCGACAATGCCCTTACAATTCTCGATGTATTTTTATTATCGCCTTGTAATTTTGTGTCCTTTAAAGCTTATATTAGTGGCAATGTGCTATTTTTATAAATGAAATTCTATAACGTTTTTTATATGAGGCTGTGTGCCACCTATGGGGCAGGGTGCCACCTATGGGGCAAAGAAGAACGCTCCCGTGACACGATTGTTTACCCAGGCATGTGTCACATTCACTATGCTGAGCATGCCTGTCTCATGGTGGACCGGTGAACAGCTCATGGCGTTTACATCAAAGTGGTTTCATAAAGCAGGTGGGATTTATACCCGGGCGGCATTTTCGTCTGCTTCCGTGGCCGAACGCCTCTAGACCACGGAGCAACACCACTGCTCGGTGGTGACACATGGGATTTTTGCCTCTGCGTGGCGTGGGCGACTAGTAAGGGGGACTCCCCCCCCCCCCCAAGCTAAAAAAATCCCGACCCACTTTCATGACATCCTACGCCACGGAAGGCTCGCACTAACATGATTACTTGTTGCTGTTAATGGGTATGAGGCAAAGGGTGGCAGCCAAAACCCCTGCCAAGGATAAAAAAGACGCAGCCCTGAGAAAGACGCCCATAGGCGACCGTTTCGTCCCCGCTACGTTCCGACCGGACAACTCCCTGGGCGGTGGGGAGTGGTAACGCAACACCACCTCCCCGGAGAGGAAGTAAAGTTGTCTACATCCATAGGAGAGTTGACTGCGGACACTTTAAACGCAGCGTCTTCAGTCGACCGGACGTCCCTCAGGCCAGGAGGGAGGTTCCTGGGTCTGGAGTTGGGAGACCCAGCTTTGGCCCCTGTGGGGGAGCGCCGGAGGGTTTTAAGAGTGCAATTTCGACAACCCACCGACACCATCTCCAAAGTGACGTTATACCCGGGGTTTTCTGAGCTGTGATCGAGTAGTCAGCTGTGTGTGAAACAGCAACTTCGAGTCCGCTGCATGTGTGAGAGATTGAACTGTCGTTTGAACGGCTTGTACCTCAATAATAAAAACTATAGTTCTCAGACTTGCAATTGATTGTTTGTAAGCCATGCCACCACACGGTTGCATATTTAACTATTTATTGTTCATCTCTACTGCTTTATTTGAAGTTTATAGAATGGATATAAATAAGACCCTAGTTTATTTTTCTTTAAACATGGTACAATCAAACAATAACAATATCTACTCATGGTTATATGACAATGTATTCTTAATATCGTTTAGATTAAATCTGCTCAGTGGATTTTCAGAGACAAATCACAGGCCAAAAAATGTTCTGTTATTTGAACACTGCTAAATGTATGCGATGGTACGTCAGCTGAAGATAAGGGGTGAGAAGGCTGTTGAGAGTAAGAGGTCAGAAGTCTGCCAAAGGTAAGTAATGAGAAGTCTGCTTTGTGTTATATGTGACACGTTTTTTATTCTTGTGTAATGTTTAAGTTACATTTACTTTTCAATGTTTCCAACATTCTATTTTAAAACTTTCTGTAACATAAAATTAATTAGAAAAAGAAACAATCTAATTGTAATCTCTTCATGCTAATATGAAGTGATTACTATTTGAGTACTCGTCAATATATACAGAACGTATCGAAAGCATGCTTTAAAAAAAAACGCATGATCATCCTTGAATAATGTTCTTATTAATCTAACTACGCAATATGAACTTGATAACCTTAAAAAATTCCAACAAAATGTGTTAATTTGTTTGCAACCTTTATGTTGTGAATTCCTCTCTCGTAGCTTGTAACAAATAGTCACTAAAATTACGATGAATGGAATGAAGAGAACGAGATATTTGTTTAGTTTTCTTGTCTTCTCATTTCTTTTCTTTTGGGGTGTATCATGTAGAGGTGTGGACACGTTGTCTGTCTCACCAAATACTGTTTGAGATTGAAAAAAAAGAAACAACAGCAAGAGGATCCCTTAAATATTTACAAAGCTTTATGTTAAAAAAAAGTGTTTTAAATCAATAATACTCATAATTGCATAAAACAATGTGTACCAGTAGCGTAGCTAGGGGCTGCAGAGTGTGCAGACCGCAGCGGTTGACAACATGTCAGGAGTAACTTCAAACTTAAAAATAGCATTATAATTACAGAACACACAGCTCGGTCTCAACGAATTTCGTATAATGATAACTGATCACACGTACATTTTCGATTCATTTAAACATCAAAATGCATGATCTATTTAAAGTTCAAGCTTGATTGCGTACACAATTAGATGACAGTATAATTAGGTCAGAAAACACCGTTTTTACAATGATTCTACGCAGATTGGAGTGTTTGGTAACTTTCGTAAGCGAAAGAAATCTATATTTATCTAAATTATAATGAAATAAAGGTTTAGATTGATACCAAACGATATCGTGGGTCCATTAAAAGGACATGAATCGATTCGGTAAAAATTAAAAACATTAAAAAATGACTTTCTACCCATTTATATGGTAGCTCTCAAAAGACGAGAGATTGAAAAAAGGGGTCTAATCTGATGGCTGGAAAAAAAAGGCTAAAATATATATAAAAATATTATCCAAAGGCGAAATTAAAGAATAGCTATTTGACATTTTAAATTTCTATTTGACAAATAAAGAAAAATCGTTTATACTACTAGTTCTTGAAGAAATCTGGTAGAAACGTGTCCCTTTCCTTTTCCCCCGTGTTACACTTTACGCATGTGTTCCCAAAAGACCGGTTTAATGTTACTTCAAATTAAACCATAGCAACGGAGTCGTATTATGATTATAAGCTTGAAATGGACAATTATTCTTACTTAGAGGAACATTTTTTAAATAAAAATAGCACATCAGATGTGTCTGATACAGAGATTTCTGTAAATTATAATGATACTATTGGTAGATTTTAGCGCCTTTAAAAAAAATAGTTTTATTAATTTTGATTAGCAGCGTTAAATATATTTCTGGTCAATTTGTTTGATATATTACTTGAATTGGATTTTACCTTGTTAATAGACATTTAATTGCTCATATTTCATAATATATTACAATTTGATTTATACTGTTCCGGGGGTCTGCGAAATGCTTAAAACGTTGTGGCATTTTAGCACTACAAAAGGTTAAGAATCTCTCCGTGGATTGTTTACTAAGATCAACCCTCCACCAACCCCGGGCAAGTATTTTTTTCGTTTCATCCCATTTCACTTGATGGTTCTAATTCTATGACTCCCGTCTCCACGTTTCGATATAAATAACCACCACTGGCAATACCACCACACCTCTATTCTCCTCCACCGTGGCCGCCTGTAACTTCATCAGAGACCATGTTCTCAGCACGCGTATGTGTAATGATTCTACCAGTGATCGTAGTTTAAACATAAAATAATTATAATTGTTTGTAGAAAAGGGTAACGCCAAAAATAGCTATAATTTAGGGTTATTAAATGCATTTTTTTTACCATAATGTGTAATTATTTTACGTGACGTCATATCGAACCCCCCTCCCTTTGGTCATACATCGTCACAAAAATGTAACCCTTTCCCACCCCCGACGCGTGACGTCATTTATTGATGGCCCCCTTTACTCTAAATTCGTGACCAACGTAGAAGCCTTAATTTTGTTCCTACATAAGAAGTGCTGTCACTTGTTGGAACATGCTAATTAAATTGCTTTTTTGTTGTTTTTTTTTAAATTAGACCAATATGGAGAGTTTTAGGATAACTATTTACTATTTAACATGGGCTAATCAAGGATTTCTGATCTGACCCTACTATCATTTTAAAGTGATATGGTGGGGGATATTGATTGCTGCTCTAGTGACTGGCAGGTTGGCAGCTTTCAAGATCAGGGAAGATAAAAAAAAAAGTTAAATAAAGTAAAGTTAATGTAAAGATAACCATAACTTAACATTGTTAAAGTTTTTTTTAAAAAAGCCATTGACCCTCTTGACATTTAATTATTTTGGTTTCGTTTTTCTCAGTGCCGTACTGTGGACTTATTTCAACAAGATGACATCCATCGTGGATGTCACGAGAAGAATGGTGATACAGCGAGTTTACCGCACTCTTTGACCATCACACCCCTAGCTACGCCACTGGCGTAAACCGTTGACATTTACTGTACATCAGTGTTGATATGTGTTTCATGAATCTGATCCTTCATTTAACTTGTACGACTGTCGATAGGTTAACAAGAGATGAAACTATATAAAGTGTATGGTCTTCAGATTTGTTTGAACTAAATAAATTTGTTGATATGCTTTTAGTCAATCTTAAATATTGATACGGTTAAATATAGTTCGAAACGCTGATTGTTGGTTCTAAGGCTCCTCCTTGTTACATTATTGTATATCAAAGAAAATGTTTCAACGCAACCTAAAAATTTAAAATAAAATTTCTCGCCAATTCGGTGATAAAAAAAAAAAAATCAAACCTCATCAAGTCCCAATGTAAAATGTTTGATTTTATTACCCACCACCCCACCACCCACCTCTCTTATTTCCAGTTCCATTTGTTTCCCCTTACCTTCCATGCAATGATCCCCTCTGCTGCCCAAGGGGCATTCGTAACAGAATCCGTTGTAGTTGCACCTGTTACGGGAGCACATTAAGATGCAAATCTCAGTGCATCCGAGAAAGAATAAGTTTGGAGCACAATCTGGTAATGAATGACTTTTCTTTATAAACCTAAATTTACATTTTTAAAAAAAAAATATTTTAAATCAGTTTACCCATAAAATGTATGTAATAATAAACTTTATTCTATAGGAATACTTAGTTGATTTTTTTTTCGTAAATTCCAGCGCAACACAAGGATTTTATACTTTTAATTTGATCTTAATCTTTTAACGCAACAGCTTTCACTTGAAAAACTAGTTGGGGAAACATGCTATTAACCAACTGAAAAAAAAATGTATGATACATCCATACCACTTCATAACATATAAGATTAGTTCGATCCTGGCATATCCTTTCTATCAAAATTAGAACAGAAAGATAAAGAAATTATTATTTTCCTCATGCAGTGTGAAATTACCAGCTTGCTGCCGCAACGGTTACCAAATCAAATTGATCAATTATTATGTCATTATTGTCACTAAGGGAGGTCATTAAAAGTTGATTTCTGGGTGAGAGAAATACATTGGAGTTTTTTTTTTTGGTTTAAATTGTCGTCATTTTAAATATTTGTTAAATATGCATATTTTATTTATGTGCTGTATATTATATGTATAATGTGATCAAAAGACGTTTCCAATCATTTAAAAAATATAAATAGATTACCTTATCTTATCTTATCTGAATATTGAACATACACATTTTCACCAATAACTTATACAAATATTGAGCTTTTCCCGGGATGTCTGTTAAATTTTTAATGCATTATAAAGATGATAATTTAGATGATTTATTTTTTTAAAAATATTATTTCATTCTTACATTTAATAAACATTATGTTTTATACACACTATTCAGCAGCCTACAGCTCTAAGATTTTGAGGTTTTATATTGTGAAAATATTTTGAAACAATGTAGATTTTTTTTTATTTCATGCCGCATATGTCGCAGAAGGAATATTTCAATTTTTGAAAACGTATGGCTGCCAAAAGCTATTGAAACGTTTTAATTCAAACTTCCATGGCAATTTCCCAGAAAATCTTGCTGGATTCGTTTTAATGTATGCCATTACGAAACTAAAATTTGAGTTTGTGTTCCTTCATCGAGGAACTGTTAACGTTTTTACGGTAAAGGTTTAGGCTTGTTACGATTTACTTACATTATATTTACTCAATTGATGTACGGGGAAATTTAATATGCGTTATAAAAAATATTGAAAATGGTCTTACCAGACTAATTTTTTTTTTTAAAAGCAATAAAATTGTAGGATAATTTTTTTGTTATGTATCATTGTACTCCCTGATTTTTTTTAACTTAATGTAACAATAGTTAAAGATTTTACACTAAAGATTTACGCTTGGTAAAATTTACTTAAATTATAAATATTTAATTTACTGAATTTATACACGGGGAAGTACGTTATGCGTTGCAAATATTGAAAATTAAATGGTCTCACCAAAGTCGAAAAAGATTTTTTTTTTAAAAACAATGAAAAAAAAACAAAAAAACTTGTCTGTGATGCTTGAGTGAACAAATAATGTCACTCACCACCAAAAACTAGAATCTCACTTATTCTGAGTGAACCGTTGACGCTTCGAAAAGTTATCTCCTGCAGACTCCAGTCTTTAGTTTCCGATAAAAAGACCACATGCCGCTCACCGGACGTTGAAATGTATTGAAACAAAACGGTCCCATCTTGTAATGTGCCATTCAAACTAAAGCTGGTGTCTGTTCCATTACTGGCGTCTTTACAGAACAATGAAGAAATGTTTATTTTTTATTAGATTTTTTTTTACATATAAATATTGTTCTATTAGTAAAAAAAAATTTGTATGCACACATTCACGTTAAAAAAAACATAGATTAAAATACATTTTCCTAAGCACTTATCTTGTCGGATCGTACTTTGCGTTTCCCTTAGCGTTAGAAGCAGGCGCCAGATTTATTATTTGTTTCGTATTAAGTTTAACATATCAATAAATATGTTTAGCAACGATCATCATATATTCAGCGATGCTACAGCCCAAGTAGGGCACTAAACTTCTCCACAACATCCTTCCATTGGGAACAATACATGGCTGTCTGCCTCCAAGGGCGGACCCCAAACTTGTATTAGCTCATCTCTTTTCGTTAAACTACGCTAGTCTTAGTCGACCAAATAGCTGTCTGTCCCTAGGTTTTAGAATGTAGACCCGATTTGCTGCTCTACAACCACGCATCTTCTAAGGGTGTTCCGCCTCGCTCTACAACCATGCATCTTCTAAGGGTGTCTGGCCTCGCTCTACAACCATGCATCTTCTAAGGGTGTCTGGCGTCGCTCTACAACCATGCATCTTCTAAGGGTGTCCGGCCTCACTCTACAACCATGCATCTTCTAAGGGTGTCTGGCCTCGCTCTACAACCATGCATCTACTAAGGGTGTCCGGCCTCGCTCTACAACCATGCATCTTCTAAGGGTGTCCGGCCTCGCTCTACAACCATGCATCTTCTAAGGGTGTCCGGCCTCGCTCTACAACCATGCATCTTCTAAGGGTGTTAGGCCTCGCTCTACAACCATGCATCTACTAAGGGTGTCAGACCTCGCTCTACAACCATACATCTTCTAAAAGTGTCAGACCTCGCTCTAGAATCATGCATCTTCTAAGGGTGTTCGGCCTCGCTCTACAACCATGCATCTTCTAAGGGTATTCGGCCTCGCTCTATAACCATGCATCTTCTAAGGGTGTCAGGCCTCGCTCTACAACCATGCATCTTCTAAGGATGTCCGGCCTTGCTCTACAACCATACATCTTCTAAGGATGTCCGGTCTCGCTCTACAACCACGCATCTTCTAAGGGTGTCAGGCCTCGCTCTACAACCATGCATCTTCTAAGGGTGTCAGGCCTCGCACATCCGCCCCTTTTAATTTTCCGCCTATTGGGGATGGTGGTGGCTGTTGCCTTTGTTTTGTTTTAAGGAAGTCTTGGTTTGTCGGTGTTTAAAATTGGACCTCTGTCCAGCTTTTTGTCTCTTGTGGTGCGGAAAGATTAGGCACAGCAGCGTTTCCCAAACTTTTAAGTTTCAAGGACCGGTGGACACGTTTCGAAACTGCACCAGGGACCGGTGCCAGATTTATTGATTACATTTTCTTTCTATTTAAACATCAATATTCATGCTCTCCGGACCAGCGGGTGATTGCTCACAGACCGGCACCGGTCCGCGGACCACCGCTTTGAGTAGCACTGGCGTACAGGAGACGGCACGCGGACCATTGCATTGGGAAATGCTGTTCCCTAATATTTTTTTTTTACATTTAATATAAATATTTATATTTCTACAGAAATCGATGTTCCCACATTTGAATGAAATCGGTCTTACCTGTGAACATCACTACACTGTAGACATTGATCTTGTAGGAAAATTTCAAGGTGAGATTGTTGTTTAAATCAGCATTTAAGTCAACGCCTTGTTGATTCGTGATGTTCCCATCTTTGAGAAAATTGAATGACTCATTTTCTTTAACTTCAGACATACGAAAATGACCTTCAATGGCCACATTACGCCCTGTCAATATATATATATATCATGATGTTTTTTTGTTCTTTTAGAGCAAATGTAGTCGAATAAATAATATATCATATGAATTAAAACTATTTTAAATCAGTTTCACAAGGTAAAGACTTCGTTAATTAAAATGTTATGATAAAAGTAGAGCATTACCAACTGGTGTACAGGGGGGTCAACAATTAAAGGTTACTTCGAAACAAAAAATTTATTATACATTAATAAACTTCCTTTCTTTTAATCATGGAAAATAGGTCAAAGCTTCAAAATTCTGAAATGTTTTGTTAGATTAAAATGTGTCCATACGTATTTTTAATTTTAAATAAAATCTAGCGATAATGTCAAAGTCAGCAGAAAGACAATTTCCATTGTTAAAAAGTTTTTGTTAGCTATAAATATAGTTCAATTATTATTAGACAACATATAAAAACATTGTTTATATAATACATTTTTCTATAAAAAAATAATATTGAACACAGATTGCTGACACTGTAAATTTGACAACACACAAACGAGTAAAGCTTTTTATAAGAATCCCAATTAGTACTCTAACACCCCCCCCCAACCAAGCTCGTATTCGAACGTTTTTTCTCACCGTTAACTATATAAATACTCTAATGAAACATTTTACGTCACATGTTTATTTTATACACTGTTTCAGAAAAGAAAAAGAAAATATTATGCTAAAAACGCACCAGGGATATTATTTATTTCAAAAGAATCTCAATTAGTTAAATTAAAAGGAATTGTCCTTTATCTTCCAATTTAAAAACAGGGAAGACCGATTTTGTGTGTTTTGAGTTAGGGATTAGGGCTGAGAATATGAAAGAATGATTTATCGTCCTCACTGAGCTTACGTGTAAAATTTTAACTCAATAGGTCGTTGGGATTTTGGTCAATTAATCGCCCGAAGATTTTGCCAGCGACCCAACCTGGCCAGCCATTAACAAAAGCAAAGTTTATATAAATGATTTAACCAAGTAAATCCTTTTGGTTTACTCAATGACCTTGAGTGTGGACGACCTTATTTCTAAAAAAAAAAAGAAGACAACGCTAGCAAAGTTTAGGTTTGTATTGGAAATACTTGCCAAATTGGGTTTTTCCATTAAAAAAATAAATAATATTATTTAAAAAAAGCAAAGTTTATATAAATGATTTAACCAAGTAAATCCTTTTGGTTTACTCAATGACCTTGAGTGTGGACGCCCTTATTTCTAAAAAAAAAAAAAGAAGACAACGCTAGCAAAGTTTAGGTTTGTATTGGAAATACTTGCCAAATTGGGTTTTTCCATTAAAAAAATAAATAATATTATTCGTCAAACCTCAAACGCCTTAAATGTAGAAGTTAAACTAATTATAGATTGTCCCTAGCGAAGCGTGTGTTTAAAACAAAATATATTCACCTCCGTTAATGTAAAGAGAACAAACTGGCCCCGCCCCTTGCCAACGTAACTCAATTCTCCTGGTTACGACCTCGTTGTGGCAGAAGACGTCAAACTGGTTTCTCACTTCACTCACCACCCGGATACTGAGGCACGTTTCAGGTTGGTGAAAACTTAACGAGAAATTGAACACCTGCGCTGAAGTGGAAATTAACATCAAAAGTTGTCTTGCATTAAAAAACAAAAACAAAATGTGTACCGTTTAATATTGAGTAGTAGTAAGAATTTGTTTTCTCGATCTTTTTCATGAATTGGATTCAACAGCATTATTGACTATTTGTTACATTAGTATATGTACACAGTTAGTGAACTTCAGCAGTATTGGAAGAAAAAAAAAATTCAATGAATCCACAAAACTCGTATTAATAAGACAAAATATATTTACTCTTAATTTTAAAATAGCCGGGAAGACGTAAGGAAACATGCATGGGGAAACAAAATTAAGTAAGACTACTTTTTTTTTTCCCTTTACAATGTGTTTGTGTAATTTGTTGAACACACTAATAAATCATAACACCCCATTTTTGTTTTGTCAAGGTTGTTCCAAGTTATATT
Source organism: Lymnaea stagnalis (assembly GCA_964033795.1). Lineage (NCBI taxonomy): Eukaryota > Metazoa > Mollusca > Gastropoda > Lymnaeidae > Lymnaea > Lymnaea stagnalis. The sequence goes on along the minus strand of CAXITT010000393.1, from coordinate 207,081 downwards.
ATGTTTTAAACACAATTTCATCTTTATCACTTTATTAGAAAAAAAAAAATAATATTCATTCACAGTTTCAAAATTATATCTATATGCGATTAGGTGATCAGGAATTATGCTCAAATATTTCTCAGTTATCCCTCACCTTCAGGTCCAAAAACAATCCTGATCCAAGTGAAGAGAAAAGCTTCATCTACCTCGGCTGTGGCAACATTTTCTGTCAGAATGGCACAGGTCAAGTCCTCGCCATCGTTCAGCGCCGGTCGACTCGTTCGGCCGTTAAAGGCAAGGTCTTCTTAGAAAGAAAACTATAAACATGTCCTAAAGTGCATAATCTAGATTACTTGCCGGAAAATTATTTTATTGTTTTTACATACTAAAATACAACTTCAACTTTTTTTTGTTAATGTAATGACTAAGGTATACTTTAAGATATTATTGTTACTGTTTTTAAGTCCCTACACGAATTAAAACGATTTTCAAAATGACCATCTATTCTTTAAATAGTGCATGGAATGGAGTAACTCATTTTAATTGCAATTGATTGAGTGTTTATTTTAATGCTCTTCATGCTCAATTTAACCTTAATGTTATTGTCTTATACAATCCTAAGAAAAAGTTGATGACAAAGAATGTAAACAATTTATAAAATAGTTTTGTGTAGACAATTACCATATTTGAAAAAAAAAAATTCTCTTGACAGCTAACAATTGATTTAGCAGAAAGTGTCATGCTAGGTTAGCTAAAATGGAATGTTAAGTATTTCTCCGCAGTGATGAAAATGACAATTGTGATCTGTTATTACCTCTTTGTCTATCTCTTTCCATAAAATTGTTATTTGCAGTTGTGTAATGTTCTTCTTTAAACTTGTTTTCTTTGTCTTTGATCTCATTTTTGAATTTTTGAGCTTTTCTATATTGTTGAACAATATTTCTTGAATTTAGTCTAAAAATGTGTTTTGCCATGTCTGATTTTTGTTCTGTATATGTTTTTCTAAGAATTCCTTTGTTATGTTGTCTTGTTATGCTATGTATTGGATTCATGTTTAAATGTCTTCCTCTTATCCATTCTGTTATTAGATCCTTAGTGTTATTGCCTAGTTCTTTGATATTGCCAATAATTAATGGGCAAACTAGATTATCCATTACAACAGCTGTTACAGATCCTGTGATCCATGGACAATCCACTTTGATTCTAGCTTTCCTACATTCTATTCTATTATTGTTGGTTAGGATGAGTATTGCTTTTTCATTGCTGTAGTATTTGTCACTAATTAATTTTCTGTCTACTACTATTGTGGTACAACCTGTGTCTCTGAGACACTGAACTACTTTGTTGTTAACACTTGCTGGTGAAAATTTGAGTGTTCCATCAGTGTGATAAACACTAGCTGATGTTTCATGTGGTGTATTCTGATTGTGTCTACTATTTGTTAGATTGGTGTTGTGTCTCTGGTAATCACTTGGTTTGTTTCTATATTGTTGTCTACCTCTGTTTGTATTGTTGTGTCTAATTGGACTACTGTTGGGTGATGTTCTCTGATAGTATTGTTGTGAATGTCCTAAATCTCTATGGAATTTCCTGCATTCATACTTCTTGTGACCTTAAATGACAGTAGAAACATTTGTTGTTCTTTGAGTAATTAGCATATGATAGTTTATAAAAGCTTTGTCTATGGCATTTGTAAACCCCTTTGAATAGGAAAAGTTTTAAAAGTATAATTTATCTCAATGATTATTATAGCCCCCACGCCAACCATCTCAGACATAATCAAAGTGGTACTTTGTTAAATGGGCCCCCAACGGGGCCCCCATATCAATTTAAATGTATTATAGTTGGTAGCACAGTTTAGTTGTATAATATTTCATATTCGAGAAATAATTATTTAGATATGTAATTTGTTCACGTCTCATGGAGGATATTAAATTTAATGTAGAAAGTTAAATATTGTTCTCCGGGGATACATCATTAAAACCCAAAAGCTTATTCAAACAAAATCGCACTGAGCATGATCCCATAGAGAAACAGGATCCTAATGGGTCACGTCGGTTACGCGTTTCCATCGGGGAACAGGTTACCATCGAGATCCCATCGGGTAACGGGCTCCAACCGGGATCAGGATCCTATCAGGAAAAGGGATAACATCCGAAAAGAGAGTTCATTGGTGGAACGGGATCCCACAGTGAACGGTATCCTAACGGTATCGGTAGCGCATCGGAATCCACTGAGATCAGGATCTGCCTGGGATCAAGACACCGACGGAATCGGGATCCCAACGGGATCTGGATTCCCCCTGGATCAGGAGCCGCAAAGAAATAGGATTCCTAAGGGACGGGATAAAACCGGGATTGCACCGGGATCGGGTTGAGGATGGGGTTAGGGACTCATTAGAATTGCGGTCTTTTCAGGATCGGGGTCCCATGGACAGACCCTACAAAAAGTTGGCATTGATTTGAGGCAGGTTTGATTTTTGCAAGGGAATGCATTGTATAGTATCTGAAATATGCGGATACTTGATAATATTGTACTTTTTTTTCTTTAAAAAAGGCTGTCCACTGCGAAGCGCGGGTATTTTGCTAGTAAATAAATATCTGTTTCTATATACTTAAATTTTTACACGAAATTTCCAAATTTAACTTCTACACTTTTGTTTTGTTATATCACGTTCTCTAAGAGATTTTCTATGATGTACGAACAATTAAGTAAACTATATTTAATTTCCTTTAGAAAAAAATCAAATTATATGGTTCAAAACATATTCGATATCATATCATTTGTAATTTTCGAGTTTTTTCTAAGTAAACATTCATTGAATGAGAATACAGTGAAATAAGAAGAAAGAAATTATTCATAGTAAAGGAATACATTTTATTTTATAGATATAAATGATGAAGTATAATCTAATAATCCTATAACTATTTGATGGAATCCAGTTTAGAAACATCAAACATAATTTTGGAAACTAAACTCAAATTTTAAAAACTAGACTGCAACAACGGTCTATTTCACAAAAGTTTGGACGAGCCCTCTAACGGTAATTACCTCAACAGCGCATGTCGGAAAGGTACTTTACTAAGAGTAAAAAGAGATTTAAAAGTTTTTAAAAAATGTATACAATTTATGTACCGTCGCTGCTGAACAAGTTGTGGGTTCTAACATACCAACAACTTACTGCTTGAGCGTTATAGAACAAACAGATGACATATGAACTGTCCTTCTCCATGTGTCTCTGTCTTCTGCACTACGCACGACATCACCCAGTTTTAGTCCTGTAGTCCTGTACACACTTTGATGTTATCCTCCCATCTTTTTCTTTGTCTTCCTCTTCTTCTCCCTCCTCTTGTGGTGCCCTGCAAAATTTCTTTTGCAATCCTTTTCTTTTCCTTGTTCCATAGCCATACCATTGAAGTTTGCGTTGTTTTTTTAAAATCACCTGTAAGTCATCCTACTCCCCAATTGCCTGGCAAACCCATTCTTTTACTGTATCATTGGAGATATGGTCCCTATTGCAGATGCCAAAAATGCTTCTGAAGCATCTCATCTCCATCGCTTGTATTTTCCTTTCAAGATCGGCTGTTAATGTCCAGGATTCGCAGGAATACAGGAAAATGGAGAGGACTAATGAGCGCATCAGCCTGATTTTGGTGCTGGGGGCAATATTTTAGTCATTTCATATTTTCTTGAGCCTCTCTAGTGCTGTTGTAGTCTGCGCAACCCGGAACATATCTAAAACTTACACTAATGACACGGCAGGGCAAACCGACCTTTGTAACATATCTAACACTTACTGTACTGATATTTTAGAACAAACCACACTTGTAACTTATCTAACACTTGCTGTACTAAAATTGCTGGGCAAACCACCCATTGCAACATATCTAAAACTTACTGTACTGAAATGGCAGGGCAAACCACCCGTTGCAACATAACTAACACTTACTGTACTGACATTGCAGGGCGCGCCACCCGTTGCATTATATCTAAAACTTACTGTACTGACACTGTAGGGCAAACCACCCGTTGAATCATATCTAAACTTACTGTACTGACATTGTAGGGCAAACCACCCGTTGCAACACATCTAACTCTTACTGTACTGACATTGCAACATATCTCATATTTACTGTACTGACATTGTAGAATAAACAACCCCTTGCAACATATCTAACACTTACTGTACTGACATTTTAGAATAAATCACACGTTTTAACATATCTATAACTTAATGTACTGATATTGCAGGGCAAACCAACCATTGTAACATTTCTAACACTTACTGTACTGACATTGCAGGGCGAACCACCCGTCAGCACACGATGACCCATCTCGACAACGTCCCCATTTATCACACAATCGATTCTTGCAAAGACACAAGTACATACACTGTCTTCCAGAGTAGCCTTCTGGACAATCAGAGTCTGAAGAAAAATCAGTTTGAAAAGAGGGGTTGGAAAGTTATCGAGAAAACCTTTACTTAAAAATTAATGTTAAACATAATTTTCCTAGAAACCTTAAATCTGCTTCTTATTTAAATCCTTTTAAAAACTCTTTGAAAACTGAAGAAATGTTACTGAAATTATTGGTGTAATGGCAATGCTAATACAAATTCACTTACCACTTCTTTTTACACTTGTAGATTTCATTGGCGTCGATTTCATTGTAGTCGTGTTTGCACCTGCCTTAGTACATAATATGCTTGTCACCATAGAGGCAGTCGTCAATGTTCTATTTTCTTAGAAAATATATGTGAAAAAAGCAAGCTTTGAAATAAAATGAATTCGATTACTTTGTTTTAATGATTACTCTAAATGAAAAGCTTCTGTGGATGTCACTGAATTACTTTGTATTTTTTTTAATTTTTATAATTTATTCTATGCTAGGTTTAAGAGGTTTTTAAAGCAATCTACTTGTATGGAAAATGCCCTTTCAAATTTTTCATTGAGTGAACTTACAAATTATATGAACGATCAAATGAGAAAATTGAATGTCACAATTTTTTTCTGGGGTTACATCCACAATAGAACATTTCGAAAACGTTTTCTAGGCAATGTGAATTTTAGTGTTAACTTCTCATTTTCATGGGATCGAATAATAATTTTTTTTAATGTAAAACAATGACTAAACTCTTTCTGTCTTCTTATCTTGAGTTTAAACATTTAATCTGAACACCTACTTACCCATAATTTGTGCTGTTGATGATTTTCTAGTTGTTATATCAGATGACAGTATCTCAGTAGCTTTGCTCGTAGCCATCGATGTTTTACCCCTGATAGGAGCTGAAATTTTTATCGTCGTGGTAGTTGATTTCAATGTTTTTATGGTGCTTGGAAAAGTCGTTGTTTTTAAGGTTGGTGGGCGCAGTAGTTGTTTTCAAGGTGCTAAGAAAAGTCATTTAGGGTTGTGGGAACAGTCATTTTATTTTAAGATGGTGGAAGCAGTTGTTGTTTTTAGGATTGTGAGAACAGTCGTCGCTTTTAAGGTGATGGGAAAAGTCGTAAAAACGGTTTAAAAAAATATAAAATAACTAAATGAAAATCTCGGAGAAAAATAAAATAAAACTGTGCTTGTCCTTCGTGAACAGATAACACATTAATTTAACTCACGCGGTAAGCATTCACCATTCACGTGACACGCTTGACGTGTGCACGCTGTAGAGCAAAAGCTGGTACAGTATGGTCCATAGAGCGGAGGGACGCAAGCTAGAGAAAGAGAAAAATACCCAGTGCATACACTAAAAAAAAATAATTAAAAAAAATAAACGTGTTTAAAATATCCAGAAAACTTTAAATTGTAAATATGTTAACTTAAATTAAATTTTGGGGTCGCCTAAAACGTCCAGCAGACATGAATAAATCACTATGTATGTGTATAGTAAACGCTGAGTGAGAGCCTATGTACGTCTTTTTGCAGTCAACTCTCAGAGAGGACATTTTTTTGGGAACAGCTTGTCAATTCTAGAATATCCGGTTTCAATTGAAAGCCACATTTTAAAAGAAGTCAATCTTGCTAATATTGAATAGCACATTGTTAGCATAGACCAAAACGTTGCTAAAAAGGGGGTCACTATCAAGCATTTAGGTCTACCTTATCAGGTAAATTTAAGGATTAATAAAAATTATAATAGTTTTAGTTTATAAAAATGCAAAAATTCTGTTTTGAAATAATCCATGATAGCCATCGTTTTGTTCGGTTAACAGTTACTAGAATGGGTAGATTTTTATATATTTTTTTAAAATTAGAATATTCAATTCAACGTCGTCACCTACCACCAAAGACCAAAACCTCAGATAAATCCAACGCCTTTCTTTCGGTCCCTGTTTTGTGCATACCAATAATCACATACTTGGCCGGCCCTTTGGTTCTGGGTAATATCGAAACGTAGTTCCTTATTCCGTCAAAAGTGAAAGGAAGGTAACTTGACGGAAAAGTTAAACTTGAGAGGATTTCTAATCTCAAATTTACACCCGTCATGCTCTGACATACAGCTGCAATAAAAATGTGGCAGTTATGAAGTTGGAATTCATGTCATTGGGATGAACTATGAAAGCTGTGAGGTAACTTAGAGTTAGTGCTGCCTGAAGCGTAGCAAGTTATTTGTCACACATTTTATCCAAAAATCCACACAAAAAAAAAAAAAACCCAACAACAACCAAACCGACAACTGTTTAATTGGTCAATAATCAAAAATGTTGCTCCTTATAGTAAAGACAAAGTGCCTTCAGGGGCCAATTACCCACTACACATCAAACAGTGCCATTCAACCTCTTCTTAAAAGAGATACCGGTCGAGCAGACTTCCACATCTGGTTGACCCAGTACCCTTTAATCAGGCCAGATTTGTGTCCCGACAGACAACAATTTGAAAATGGCAGGGTCTAACTGATCTCTCCAATATTCCCCCCCCCCCAGCTTTTAAAAGCTGATCTTCCTTCTTGATTACCTAGTTTGGAAACGAAAGTATTTCTCAAGTATGAATTTGTTTCCCTCCGTCGTGAGCCCTATTTTCAACTGCAACGTCATTGCAATTACCATTGCTATGAACAACTAAAGGCCTGACATAAGCGTTCAAGATGCACGGGTTTTAATGCTGTTACGTTATACTTTACCAAATTAATTTTTAGGCGGTAGTTACTAAAATGATATGTTATTATTATACACTGAATAATTACGTAAATTAGATAAAAGTATGAATAGATGTTTAATTTTTAAAAAAAAAATTAACCTTTCCAGTTCTACTTTTCGACAAACTTACGATATTTTAAATATACAAGCACTTCAAAAATAATCGCCTTTGGCTCTAGTTCTAATGTCCACGTTTGCTTTGTATCTCTAAATGTTGCCATGGCACTAGGTGTTATCATTCCATATTCACCATCCACTGCATTACTGGCGTTGCGAGTGCCTAGGGCAGATGACATGGATGTGTTTCGTTTCAGGCCAACATTTTGACCTGGTTCATAAAAATGAATTTAGTGTTACTCGTTTTAATGTTAAAGAGACATTCTTGAAAATAATTTTCTAAAATAAAACTTGAGAGGAACTATTTATCAAATGATATGATAAGAGACTTTTAACTATAACGTATATTCAAGGAGAAAATTGAATAGATATTGGCCTAAACATAAACTGAACAATTTCTTAAAGATCAAAATCATGACATTTTAAAATGTTTAAATATTAAACCAGGACTTTTTGAAATGTTAAAATATAAAGAGGAATTTTTAAATCGTTTTCTGACATGATTGTCCAATAATCAATATATGTGCTATTACAAAATAAAAATGTATTTTCTGTTACAAAATAAACATGTATTTGCTATTACAAAATAAACATGTATTTGCTGTTACAAAATAAACATGTATTTGCTGTTACAAAATAAACATGTATTTGCTATTATAAAAAAAAAATCACTAATTGTTAAAAATTAAACTATTATTTTCTATTGCAAAATAAATATTTATTTGCTTTAAAAAAAATAATTTTCTGTTAGAAAATGAACAATTATAGAATATTGCAAAATAAACTTTTATTTGCTGTTAAAAAGTAAACATTTGTTGGCAATTACAAAATAAACGATTAGTAACCGTTACAAAATAAACATTTATTTGAAATTTAAAAATATATATTTATTTGTTTTTACAAAATGAATAGTAATATTGTTTTAAAATGAAAAAAAATATTTTCCATTACAAAATAAACAATTACTTGCTTTTAGAAAATAAACATATATTAGCTATTGATCTGTTTCAGGAGTCGGTTGTCTTCCATGCGGGCTACGAGTCCCATCCAACGGAGCAGAGACTGCATCAGAGTGGTTAAGATACTAGGTAGGTTCGCTCTAGCGAGAACCTCGGTGTCGGGGACTTTGTCTTGCCACCTGATGCCGAGGAGTTTCCTGACGCAGGTTGTGTGAAAATGATTCAGTTTCTTGGCGTGACGCTGGTAGACTGTCCACGTTTCACATCCATAGAGCAGTGTCGGGAGGACTGCTGCGCCATAGACCTTGATCTTCGTTTCTCGTCTGATACCTCTCCTGTCCCAAACAGTGCTGCGGAGCCTGCCAAATATGGCACTAGCTTTTGCGAGTCTGCCATTCATTTCATCATCCATGACGACAAATTTAGAGAGGGTGCTGCCCAAGTAAGTAATATTATCCACCGGGTGTAAGCGCTGTCGAGTTGAGCGTTCATTAGTAATTGTTGCGACTCAATATTATGTTCATTAGTTGTTGCACGCTTTTCCCGCGCTTGACTATTATAGTTAGTGAACGCTCTTCCCGCCATTGTCTTTATGACGTATTTTTATGCTGAGTCGTGACGTATTGTCTATGCAGTGTTGTGACGTATGTTTTAGTCGTGCGGCAGTCTTGAGTGGAACCTTGGAGTGATAGGATGTTTATTATATTTACTTAGA
>CAXITT010000393.1:70450-196830 GCA_964033795.1 Lymnaea stagnalis | reverse complement strand
ATCTATCTATCTATCTATCTATCTATCTATCTATCTATCTATCTATCTATCTATCTATCTATCTATCTATCTATCTATCTATCTATCTATCTATCTATCTATCTATCTATCTATCTATCTATCTACCTAAGAAAGAGAAAATATATTATCAATTTGTGATACACGCGGCTATAAAATCAAAGAAACGTGGAGCTATGGCTAAAATAGGAAATCGTGCAGTGACGTCATTTTTGTAATTGTTTAGATCAAATAAATTTTATTTTAATTTCGCAATATAACTAACCACTAAAATATGCACTAAGATAAACAGATGTTAAGTTTTTCAGATAATTGTGATAAAGATGCAATTCTTAGATCATAATATTTTAATAATTTTTTTTCCTAACTTTTAAATTCGGATAAAATGCTTAAAATAATTCATTGTTTGATGCTTTAAATTGATTTATAATTTATAATCATAATATTAAAACTTTTACGAAAATAAAAGGGGATTTGAAATATTGTTTTGGCATTCAAATTTTTTCGATTTCCGTAAAATAATATTAAAAAAAACTATGATTGTTTTTTAGGAATCTGAAAGTACTTAAATCGTATCTCCCCTTTGGCGTTATGTGTTACTAGCTCATTCTTATATACTAAAATAAATTACCCGATATTATTGGGATAATAATGATAGGTCCTTTGTGTAAATTTTTAAGTGCTATTGCAAAAAATTATTACAATTCATAACTTTAAACATATAATGCTATTTACATTTCTAACATCATTACGTTTTGAGAACTATTTATCTGCTATATAATATAAGCCTAGCTTACTCCCTTTTACGCTCCTAAAATACTTCTTTCCCCTATGATTATGACCTTAAAATACCAAGTCTAACTTATCACTAGTTATATCAATTTGGTCACTAAAGGATTTAATTGAGAGACAATTACTACCCTAGAGAAATACTTTACATTTCCCCCTTTTCGTGCACTTGAATTACAACTTTTTTTCTCAAAAAAAATGTTTAAAAAAAACTAATCTTAAATTTTAAACAAAATTTATATATGTGATATAAGTATATTTTATATGACATAAATTCGATATGTATTGATATCTTCATGAAAAATTTAAACATATTGATGCCTTTAAAAAAAATATATATATTATCAGAAATTCGTAAAACAAAGAATTATTTTATCTAAAGAAGAATATCGACTATTTTTTGCGCTCAAAAAGACTTGAGTATCTTTAAAAAAAAAAAATTCTTCATCACATAAAAATACACACCTCTTTACTTTGTGTAAAGTAAAATCAAAATTATATTTTCATTTTTTGAAAGTAAATATTTACCCATCTCTATTTTTTAAAATTACCTTTTCAAGTGTGTAAAATGATTGGGTTTTGATATTTAAGGGTGTGCTTAAATAAATGTAAGGCTATTGATTATCGTAATTGGTACACACATGTTTATTTGTAAAAAGAGAAATAAAAATCTCTTTTTTCATAAATGTAATTGCATAGGATTTAAATATATTGTCATCCACGTAAACATTTACACATCCTTTTTTCCTACCACCGATATGAATGTACCCAAGGAGGTTAATTGATGATCAAATTCATTCCCTTATTTTGAGGTGTATCTTGTATTGCCATGGGCAAATTGAAATGATCCATATTTGTAAACAGAGAATGTAACATCTCTTTTTTTTAAAGTAAATACCATAGGAGTTAACGATGTTGTCATCCACCTAAAACTATACACATCTTATCTCCTACCTCCGACATGTATTTACCCAAGAAAATTAATTATTTAACAACCTCATTCCTTTGTTTTGAGATGTATCTTGTTCTGTCTTGGGCAAATTGAACTTATTAATATTTGTAAAGAGAGAATGCAACATCTTTTTTTCACAATGGAATACCATAGGATTTAAATATATTTTCATCCACGTGAAAATGTACACATCCTATTACCTATCTCCGATATGAATGTACCCAAGAAGGTTAATTATTTATCAAATTCACTCCTTTATTTTGAGACGTATCTTTTGCTGCCTTGAGCAAAATGAACATATAGTCTCATATGCATATTAATAAATATTTTTAAAAAGAGAATGTGGCATCTCTTTTTTCAAAATGTAATAACATAGGAGTTAACTATACTGTCATGCACGTGGAAGTATTCACATCCAATTACCTACCTCCGATATGTATGTACACAAGAAATTTAATTATTAATCCAATTCATTCCATTATTTTAAAACATATCCTGTGTAGCCTTTAGCAACATGAACATATACATATTTGTAAAAAGAGAAAGTGTTATACCTTTTTTCACAAATGTAATACCATAGGATTTAAATATATTGTCATCATCGTAAAAATGTACACATCCTATATCCTACCTCCGATATGTATATACCAAAGAGGTTTAATTAGTTATCCAATTCATTCTTTTATTTTGAGACGTATCTTGTGCTGTCTGGGGCAAAGTGAACAACCCCGTCCCCACCCAAATTTAAATAAATTTAGAAAATCTTTCCCCGGATTGTAGTCCTTTCCATACCCATACTAACATATTTTGCACTTCATATGGTTCCTTATTATTTGTATGAGTTTTAAGTGGATTAGTGAATGCTATTTGGCTATGGAAGTGCGCTGCACTGCTTGGCTTAAACTGCATTTTCTAATTAGAATTATATTTAAAGGTTAAAATTTATTACGCTATAATTTTAATTAAAGTATATTTTTGGAATAAAAAAGACAAAACTTTTTAAATGTTAAAATATTCAACGCTAAAATGTGTGTGTGTTTTATGAAAAATTCAAAAAGCAATCAATTGTATTTATTAAGTTTACTTTTAAAAGGGAAAATACATTTTCAATTTTTTTTCAAGCACGGTCATTACATTTAAAGAAACCTAAGAGTTATGGCAAAATAGGCTTATCACGCTATGACGTCATTGGCGTGATTATTGAGAACAAATTAATTTAAATTTTATTTCGCAATATTTACAACGCACTAAAAGACGCACTAAAAACGACTGATGTCTGGGGTTTCCCCTATAAATGTGATTACTGTGTAATTCTTTAAGCATGATTTTTAAAAATTTTTTAAATTTTTTTCATAACATTCAAACACATATAAAATGTTTAAAATAGTTCCTCAGTTGATACTTTTAATGTATTTGTAATTTATAATAATAATATTTAAATTTTTACTAAAATAAAAACGAATTTAAATTATTTTTTTGCACATTTACATTTATTCGATTTCCATAAAATAATAGAAAATAAATATGAATGTTTTTAGGAATCGGAACATACTTAGAAAGTTCTCCCTTTTGGCGTTATGTGAACCTAGCTCATTCTTATATATAATGTATATATATATATATTTATATATATGTATAAAGATATATATATACACATATATATATATATATATATATATATATATATACATATATATATACATATATTATATATATATATACGAAAATGAATCTATAAAATGGGATAAAATATTTCCATATATTTGGATTAGTGAGAATCTTACCTTAACTAATTTACAAATTTTACCAACTTCATATTTGAACAAATAAAAATGGTATTAAATCATCAGACAAAAAACTACTATCAGAAGTGTATCTATCCATTGTAGCATCGTGCCCAACCATTGGTTAATTTACGACACCATCAATCGCAAAATGCATTAAACATTACCATACGCGACAACACAGTTTACTGCATCGCTTTAAGGCACCATACATCATAATACAGCGTATTGGTCCTGCCACTATTTACCTCCGCATTCATTGTTACTGCTGGTTGTGAAGGACGATGCACAAGAATTAGAGGTGTCGGCGATGTGGGCAACATAACGATGATTGTTCCAATAAACGCTCTTCAACAAGCAGTTAACGAGCGATTACATTCAAATACTAATGAAAACAACCATACCATTCGCTGAACAAATAGAGAATCTGGGTCTTATTTTCACCCCAGCCCCGGTAGAGTGATTGGAAATTGCATCATTTTTAGTTGGCCACTGACAATCAACGATTTTAGTCCCTGATGTAGCCACCAATTAACGACTTCATTACCTAGGAAACACACGGAGCAGTAAACGAGAAGATTTCCGCTGTTCAATAAAACTTCTCTTCGTGATCAAAGTGAAATGAACTGCATGAATGGCCAGATGTCTGGTCATGACAGGAATGATTAGTTAAAGAAAACTTAAAGTAAAACTGGAACTATTCAAAGACACACGACCTTCATGAATACACATATGATCAGATCTTATTTCATACAGAAAAACACGCACCTCTTTAATATAGCGAAACACGCTAATACAAAGAAACATGCACTTGTCTAATACAGAAACATAAACTTATCTAATACACAGGCACATGTACTAGTCTAATACACAGACACAAGCACTTGTCTAATACGCAGACACATGCACTTGCCTAAAACACAGAACCATGCACGTGCCAAATACACAGACGCATGCACTTGTCTAATACACCGCCACATGCACTAGCCTGATAAATAGACACATGCACGTGTGTAATACACAGACACATGCACTTGTCTAATACACAGACATATGCAAGAGTTTAATACATAGACACATGTACGTGTCTAGTACACAGACACATGCACGTTTCTAATACACAGACACGTGCACGTTTCTAATACACAGACACATGCACTTGTCTTATACACAGACACATGCACTTGTCTAATACACAGAACCATGCACGTGCCAAACACACAGACACATGCACTTGTCTAATACACAGACATATGTACTTGTCTAATACAGAGACACATGTACTTGCCTAATACACAGACGCATGCACGTATCTAATACACAGACACATGTACTTGTCTAATACACAGATACATGCACTTTTCTAATACACAGACATATGTACTTGTCTAATACAGAGACACATGTACTTGCCTAATACACAGACGCATGCACTTTTCTAATACACAGACACATGCACTTGTCTAATACATAGACACATGTACTTGTCTAATACATAGAACCATGCAAGTACCTAATACACAGATAAATGCACTATTTTAATACGCTGAAACACGCCCTTCTTTAATTCAAAGAAACACCACATTGTTTAAAACACAGAAACATGCCCATCTTTAATGCACATAATTACTCACTTCCTTAATGCACATAATCATGTCAATATTTAATGTACAGAAACATGCCCACCTTAAATACTCAGGTACACGTTCTTTGTTAATGCACAGAAACACGCCCATTTTTAATGCAAAGAAACATTCAATTCTATTATGCATAGAAACATGACCTTCTTTAACGCATAGAAACACACCCTTCTTTAACGCATAGAAATATGCCCTTCTTTAACGCACAGAAATATTCCCTTTTTTAACGCATAAAAATATGCCCTTCTTTAACGCATAGAAATATGCCATTATTTAATTCTAAAAAACCGCAATTGTTTTACTTAACAGAAACATGTATTTCTTTAAAACACACGAATACCCCCTTGTTTAAAGAACAGAAACATGCTTTTGTTTACTGCACATTTACCAAGCATCGTTTCCTGCTTGTTAAGCACTGACCTCTAAAGATGTGAACCGAGCACAGAGTTTTCGGTCCTCTGAAATTCAAGAACAGAGCTCTAGCTAGGATCACGTCAGCGCTACACCAAATATCCACTGTGTAGTTGTTGATGATGAAGGCTTTATCCCCGCGGCACTCAATGGTTCCATTCCACGCATCGACTGAGACGCTAAACATTTCCTTGTTCACTGTAAATTGAATTGTAATGTTTTTCATTTCAATTAACAGTAATGAAAACTTATCATAAAATTTCTCCCCTTTAAAAATGAATAAAAATGGAAACCTCAGATTCTTTAAATTTTAAATTCTACTAATTATAAATGCAGATTTGCTGACATGTTTGGTAGTTAACGTTTTGGTTTTGTTTGGTTAAAAACGTATTAAAGTTTTAAAAAAAAAAGATTCCCTTAGTTGAGAATGTTATAAATTAAATTTGAGGAGCTACACATTTTAAACAGTCTCGCAGTGTAAAAAAAAAAAGGGCAGAAAAAAAATGTAAAAGTTAATGTCACACAACTACTTGCCCTTATTTAAAATAATATTATGATTTTACTTTCAAAACAAAATGTATTTTGTTTCAAGACGAAACGATTTTTTGTAATTTTCAGTAAAACGACGCTGATGGATATATACCAATCTTGAGATATCCTTTGAAGACTAATTTTCTTGCCCATTTCTTAAAGTAACAGGCCTACAAGGATACCTATAGACTGGTGTACGTCCTTCAGGTTCACCATTGTTTCCCGATGACTTCTCTAGGCCGATCATTCTGTCCACACATTTAATTTCCTGTGCTTCTATCTAAATATTTGAGCTGTCGTTAAACTGGTATTTTAAACACTTCAATTACCAGGATGTTTTGAAACGACACGAATCCATGTGATGTAATGCTGACTTTGAAAGTAGAGCTTGACATGGCTGGCGACGATCTTGCAGGTTGTGTCATCAGAGTCAGTGAGGTTGTTAAGCATATTTATCAAGATGTCACCTGAAGGCCAATGGAAACAAGAAAGTTTGCGATATAGAAGAATGATCCAACAATATAACTTACTACATCTATCATTCTCTCTTAACGGCGTAGTAAGGTGAGGCACGATATGTGGTAATTTAATGATAATTTGTTTTGATGGTATTTTGGGGTGAAATTTTCTGCAAACTATATATTTAAATATATATATATATTTACATTGAAAGGGGAGTCATATTTAGTGACCCTTCTTGGATTTCACAAACACTATATATTTTCTCTCACTGTCTCTCTCTTCTTCTTTATTTCTCTATCTCTCTATGTCTTTCTCTTTCTCTCTCTCTTTCTCCATCTGTCTGTCACACACACACACACACACATGCACACTTATTAATTATTGAATACTGAATTAGATTTAGTCTTTATTATTTTTAAGTACTAATTAACCTTTTTTTCTTTACAATCTAAACAATTTGTGATAGAGACAGCAACATCTTTCGACAGAAACATCTGCAATTAATCAACGAAAGGTCCAAAGAGCTTTTAACAAACATGATTTTTTATTTTTTGGTTAAATTATAACGTGTTCTTAGTTATTGTGCGTATTCGCTGAATAATTCTTCTTCCGTTTTTTAAAATCTATAACGGTTGCAGAGCTCTCTAAATATTTACTACTATGATTCTATTGTATGGAAACATGAGGCAAGTCCAGGAAATAGCTTCATTATATATTTATTCACTGAAATAACGATATGACATAAATCTTCAAAATAATTGTCACCCTTTTTTTTTTCACTTCACAACTTTCTGAAATCACTTAAATTAATAATGGATAATTTGATGCCATAAGATACATCATTTCAACCGCAAATAAAAATTAATGTATACATTCAACTCCATTGAAAAAATCGTTCTTGTCTGCGCATACAATTTTTTGTAGGTATCTAATTTCCTGTTAAAACTAAATTGCGGAAAATAAATTTATTAAGTGGACAATTTATTTCATTAATATTTGAGCTTTTACAAAAAAATAGTATCAGAAATTTACGATAACTGGAATAAAAGAGACATTGCACACAGTTTGTTGGATGCTAAAAATAACGAGCAATCTCAAATTTTGTTCTCTCTTGCTGGAAATATAAATAGTTAGAATCGAGGAATAGTCAAAACTGTAAAGAGAATAATATCGAAAAAAAAGGTATAATCTAGCCTGATGCGTCGTAGGTTTACAACAGAGACGTTATGACGCTAATCAAAGTCATAATATGTATACAATATAGTTATATGGATACAGCACAGTCATATGGATACAACATAGTATCTAATACTGTAATGATTTTATTTAGTTCATTTCGGTATTGTTTAAATTTGTCTGCACAAAAGTGCTTATATGTAAATATGTGCATATTTAAAATATTTGTAAAAAAAAATTTTTTTGTGTTAATATGGCAATTATGTAGTCCATTGTTAAATCTATGGATGCATAGGAAATCATTTTGAGGGAGTTACTCAGGCAGAAGATGCGCGAAAAGAAACCCATTCTACATAAAAATAATTACAGATGGTCACAATAAAACAAAAGTTTCTTAAGTGAGATGTGCAGCGGAAACTTTCGACTATTACTTGATCGACCTCGTAAGCTATCTGATTATGTGTTCATATGCTACTCCATCGTCTCATGATGAAATGAGGATATCTTTTTCAACGATTAATGAAAAACAAAATTCTCTTTAACTTACCGTACTGACAGCCTTCCCCGAACCATCCCTTAGCACACCTTCCGCTAGCTTCACGACACACCCCTCTTTCGTCACACCCGCCAGACCTACAGTGACACAAGTGCATCTTGTTGGGACCGAACCAGTGCAGTTCTGTAATTTTAAAAAAAAATGGGTAGGTATAAGACCTCACACACATAAAAAAAAAAAAATTTAAAACAAATATATGACTAGAGGAACTGTTTTCTAGACAATCCGATATCAATAGGTAACTGTTCATGACTCTTAAGGTCCTGGAAAATATGTTAATTATCTGAAAATTCTTCATACCTAACAAAGATTAAAAAAAAACGTTTTTTTATTTCAAGTTGTCTTGTCAAGCTTTTAATCACAAACATGAAGAAATAAGTAATTGACTTTGTCTCATGACTGAAACTTATTTCAAAGCTGACATATTTCATAGAACATATATATAGATATATAGTTTTTGTATTATTTTGTCGGCAAGTTAACTAATTAGATGAATGGTCGTTTGTCTTATGTTGAAATATAGTTTTATGCCATGATGTATGCTTGCAGAAAGAGTCCCATCGAGAGGATATTTGCTTCTTAACTAGACCGCTTGTGTGTACGATAAGAGCACATAACTGAAGAGCTTAAGTCTTGCCACGTGGATCCAGCCACCGCCATGTCCTAGTGAGACAGTCTCGTCCATGTCCTAAGGACCCACCCCTTCCCTTATCTTAGAAACCTAGTCCTTTCCTTTGGCTAAGGGACATCGCTACCTCCTTGTCTTTGGAAACAATCCTGTTGCTTGACTTAGGGACCCAGGTCCTTCCTTTTCTTAGGGACCATACCCCTTGCCTTTTTGAGTGAAAGAGCTTTAAAAGGAGTCTCAATGCTGAGGTCTAGCTTACAATTAAAATGTGTGTCATTTAAGAGCGCAATATTGAAAGATGATGTGTCAACATTAAGATAAGTATAATAGGTTCTTTTGGCAACCAAAAAAAAAACACAACAAAAAAACACAACAAAAAAAAAAAAAAAAAAACCAAAAAAAATAAGAAAAAACAAAAAAAAAACAAAAAAATAAGAGGTTCTTATGGCAACAAAAAAAAAAACAAAACAAAAAAAAAAAAAAAAAAAAAAAAAAAAAACCGATGAATTTAGGATTTGATTAAAAGAAAACAGTAAAATTGTTATTGCCTGCATATTTTTTTTTTTGCTTTTTAAAAATTCTTTATATTAAATTTGCTTTTCGGGGTTTATGGTAAAAATCTGTGGACGGCTAATTGAACCGTATGCCCTCAACATGTCCCACTGAAACTTGAAACAAACACTTGATGCAAATGACAAAGCAATCGATTAAATTTTTTGCCTAAGCTCCCCAACCCCCAAAAATCAGTTGTTGTTTTTTTCCTGATTCTTATAGAGGAGGGCTAAGCAAATATTATAGCGTTGATATCACGAATCTAAATTCCCGATAAGTTCGCTAAATGAGGTACTTAAAAGAATAAAATAACGCAAATGTCGCAATTTTGTCTCTTGTTTTCTTTTAAATATTTGGTGAAACAAATCTAAGGTGTAAAAGCGGTTGGATGATTGGACAATTACTATGCTTCATGTGTGAGAAAAGTGTTGGGATGCGAGCTTTATTTAGAGAAAGCACTAAGTTTTATACTTTACAGTGCGTTACTTAAATGCATGTGCGGTCAAAATTTCAGCCCCACCCTCAGTTTTACATTTTATAAAGGATGTGTACGAAAAAACTATGTCTTTAAGGGTTGTTGTATTATAAACATAAATGCATTAACTATCATTGAATGGCGTCTCTTAACCTTTATATGGCAACCTGAAAGAAAGACACTGTTGGTTAATGACGATTTAAGCTGTGGAACGTTGATTGGTTGACAAAACTCACGCGATTTCATGCACAAGACATAGAGACCCTCTGTACAGTGGAAGTTAGAGATCGTTAAGTTCGAAAGGTTGATAGCCTTACACTGGTCAACATCTTCAAGGGCTAGCCCTTCGGCGTTCAGCGATGTAAAGTTCACAGGCTCGTTATTCTCTTCCCACCAGTGGTGTCTGAGTGTCACGTGGTACTGTATCCCCAACCACACGCTAGCGTTCCCTGCAAGGGGAAATGTTGACAACGGATTATAGCAGAGCGTCGATTATCAGGAACATCAGTTATCAGAAATGCCCATGTCTTTCTCAATCTTGTATTAACATAATCATATGCAATGGGCATGGCATGTACAAATACTGTGAAACTATTACTACCAATGTGACACAGTCCACGTAAAATCTATGTATGTAATATACGTCGAAGATTACATGACGGCAAAAGAATTTAAAAAGATGACCTTAAATTTTATTGTAAGGGCAAGCAATCTTAATTCAGAAATTTTCTTTTTTTTGCCGAAAAAGGTTTTGTAACGGGCTTTTGACATTACACCAATTATTCATATAAGGCACACCATGCGGTGTGGTCATTGCGTTATGCCTTAAAGAATTGTTATTGTATATTTATAAGTTTAATTTATATTGTGTTCTAGGAAATAGATTCCTGAAAGAAACATATCTGTTGGAGTGTTCGATTAGCCAAAAAAAAATTGTTTTTTCCGAAACTCATACGTTCCCAATTAGTTAAATATTTCCGTGAACCCTATTGGGGCCATTAGCAGTTGTCTATGTGGAATTTAAAAAATAAAATTCAGTTAGGAAAATTTAAAGAAGACAATAAAAACAATAACGACGAGAACGATAGTGTCAACAGAAAACATTTACTAGGGACAAAAATAAATCAAACCACGCAAAGAAGGAAACGAAAGAAATTGTAGGAGGGGGGAATTGAAGAGAATTACTTTGCATTCATGTGCGTAAAATTTTTACAGAAGTACAATGAAACCACATTAAGTAATTTTCATGGTCAGAAAAGAAACTGGATAATAATGTATGGAATGAACACGTGACCGGCATGTGGTGTTTTGGTACATGGATCAGCCCCATTGGTCCAACCCGCAAAATATGTGTTCTACTTCTACTCACTTAAGTTAAACTGTGTTAATGTTAACCAATGTGTGTATCTTTCTGTAAATCGACCTTTGCAACCCAACCTCAATATTTGCAGCTGAACGCGATAACATATTGTGAAACCAAACTTAATATTTGCAGCTGAACGCGATAACATATTGTGAAACCAAAACAATGACTTCTTTAACTAACGGTACTTAAGTGAATCCACCATAGGGTCTTACTGGAAGCTACCTACATTATCCCAATGTGATAAAACACATAGCGTTCTTTAATAGAACTGATCTACATCATTCAATTCTGATGAAAACTTCGGGCTTTCCCTTAAAAACTTTATATAGTATCAAAATGTCGTGCACATGCACTGCAATCAATCGATATTCTCTAAAGCGCTGCACTCAAAATCGAAACGAAATCTGATTTATTTTTTAACTTTAACAAGACATTGTTAGCAAAAAAAAATCTCTATTAATTTTTCAACAAAAAAAAAAACAAAAAGAAACCCTTCAATTTAAATGAACATTATTACCAGTTTGAGAATCGAAATGCCTGGCTCGCATGGCGCCTGAAAAGGATTGTATTGTGGTCACTCTAGGTAGATGAAACCCAAGATCAAGGCAATAGCTCTGTAGACCATATTCAAGAAAGAATATTTGTAGGACATATCTTGTTTCGTTTTAACTCACATCAAGTTTTTTTATATTTATATATTTAAAAAAAATAAAAAAAAACAACAACTAAGTTTTTATTTCTTTACACTGCTGGATTCTTAAAATGTTCCCTTAATTTTAGACTCGGTAACCTCATTGATATCACGAAAAATTTGACTTTAGACAACTTCTTTTCACTAAGATATTTTTATCACTACTCACAAGTAAATTTTAAAATTTCTCACTCTCTTTCTCTCTCTCCCTCCCTATCTCTCTTTCCCTCTCCCCCTCTCTCTCTCTCTGTCTCTCTGTCTCTCTTTCTCTCTCTCTCTGTCTCTCCGTTGATTCCTGGTGTTGTGTACTGTGTAGGATTAAATATATGATTGACTAAGTTCAAGCCGTGTCAAATAAATAATTGGTCGAACAATATTTGCTAAAGCTTAAAAATAAAAGACAAATAAATGAAAGTTACAGCCGAATTCCTTCTTCGCGAGATAAGAAGAAAACTAGAAAAACAAATATTTCGAGAAAAAAAACAACTTAGCATTTTGAAGATCTCAAAGTAGCTCTCTCTGTCTCTGATTAGAAGGCTTCAAGCAAAGACGTCCATTTAATTATCCTGTTCTATATTTTTTGCAGGATTTGATCTAGCTTGTTCTAAGCTTTCAAAAGATACATATGAGTTTCTTTTTAATATCTCTAAAAAAAAACCTGTCTGAAATCAAAATTCGAATGTGTCTGTTTGCTTAAAAAAAAAATAAAAAAAAGAAAACCATTGATGAATATTTCGATTTCATAACTTCTCATCACTGGGGAAATACCTATTCATAAGTATAGACACCAATGGATTTTTCGTCATTTGAAAACCCAGCCAATTGGCTTCTTTTTTTTTTTTTTTTTTTAAAAAAACTGGGCTTTCCCCCTTTTTCATTTTTTTTTTAAAGAACACGTAACACAGATCTCCGTCCTGAAAACTTGAATAAATTCTGTCACTGTAACAATCGAATCCACAGACTGTTGAAAGAACATGCAATTAATTATGGTTAGCTGGTAAAATCAATGACGATGTGAATTTTTATTATTTTTTTTTAATGCAGTGAATGACGCCGTTGATGTGAATCCAGAAATAAGAACCATTTGTGAAGGCGATGATTACTATGAATAAACAAGAGGATTGAGATTGTAAAAACTTAAAATCAGACAAGATGTCGATTAAAGGAGGGCGTTTGAACGGGGAGAGGGGGGAGTGGTGGTGTTTAAAGCAGTGTGTGGATTATTTCTTCTTTAAATTGGTTGGCATTTTCGACAAACGGCATGCAAGGTTTATTTTGTGGTAAAACTGTCAGGGGTAAAAAAAGATAATTTCTCCTCCATGGCAGCAAGAAAGTCCGGCTACGCCATTGCATAGACATGTGCTATTATTTTCAAATTTGTTGCTGTTGCTTCTCTGTTGAGTGATCAGCAAAGTTAATTTCTTTGTTTAACATGCCAAATGAATTTCCACCCGATTCTGTACTTGTTTTCGTATTCTCTGTTTTCTTTTTTAATCAAATTCAGGTTTCCCATTATTTTTTAAAAAATATTTTATTTGTAGTAATGAATATTCTAGATGCTAATTAAAGTGTTTCCATTATTTCTTAGATAGCTCCATAAAAAATGTTCCAGATATTTTAGAATAGAGGCAGATAACTTTTATTTAATATATGTATAACCTTACCTTTGAATACTTTGTTAAAATTTGTAAATACGATCAACCTAAAGGCAATAAGTGATGAAGAAATAGCGGACAAATGTGTCATTTTCCAGATAACTAGCGGCTTAAATTTTTTTTTTTTTTAAACCTAACTGTGTTTACGATTGTGTTCTTGATTATGTACAGTAAACCGTTTCATCACTAACATCTCAGAGACATTCTCAGCTTTGTCAGTTATCTAAATTTATTTTTTATATGAATCGTTATTTTCCGTGAAGTATAGAAGCTATTCATGGGCTCAACGTGGATAATCTCAAGCATGTGAAAGCATTTTTGTAGTTGTCACCAAGAACATTCCCATGTTAAAATTGAATGTTGGCATGATGATTGAAAACTAGTCTTATCTTTTTCTTCAAATGAGTTAGTCTCCGTTCATCGGATGAAACAAAAGGTGCGCATGATATATAAACATATTTTTAAATATATCGTCTAAAGGAAATTTGAGGTGAATTTAGATTCATGATTTAGATAAGTATACTTATGATTTATATAATTTAAATGTCACTTATGATTTAGAAAATTGTAACCAATAATTACTAAAAGTTTACCTATGAATTATATAGGTGTAGCAATAATTTAGATAAGTGTACCTATTATCTAGAAAAGTGTACAACAAATTTAGTTTCATGTAACTATGATTTAGGTAAATTTAGAAATGATTTCCATATGTGTACTAATTATTTAGATAAGTGTACCTATGATTTAGATACGTGTATTTATGTTTTAGATAAGTGAACCTATGAGTTAGAAAAGGTAACACAAATTTCTAATAGTTTAACTATGATTTTGAAACATGTAACACTAATTTAGATAAGTGTACCTATGATTTAGATAAGTGCTATTATAATTTTTTATGTGTACCAATTATTTAGATAAGTGAACCTATGATTTAGATAAGTGTATTTATATTTTAGATAAGCGAACCTATGATTTAGAAAAGGTAACAACAATTTCTAATAGTTTCTAACAATGATTTTGAAAGGTGTAACACTAATTTAGTTACGTGTACCTATGCTTTAGATAAGTGCAATTATGATTTTATATGTGTAACAATTATTTAGATAAGTGTACCTATGATTTGGATAAGTTTACTTATACTTTAGATAAGTGTTCCCATAATTTTATAGTTTAATACGACTTATTTAAGTGTAATTATGGTTTAAATAAGTGTACACATAACGTATATAATTTTATATATGATTTGCATACGTGTACCTATTATCTAGATACGTGTACCAATCATTTGTATTGGTACACTAATCTATGATTTAGATAAAGGTAACAATATTTTTTTGATAAGTGTCCTAATAATTTAGATAAGTGTACTTATGATTTAGGTAAGTGTAATTATGACTTAAAATGTGTAACATTAATTAAGAAACGTGTGACAATGATTTAGATAAGTGTACTAATAATTTTATAGTGTTCTGTGTAGAGACTGACCGAAAGTGATTTTCTTATTTTAGCCGAAGCCGAAAAAGGCAAAAAGTTTTAAATAACTTTCGGCGGAAACCGAAAATAGGCCGAAAGTTTAAAAATGACTTTCGGCTGAAACAGAAAAAAAGCCGAAATTTAAAAATGAAGTTCGGCCGAAACCAAAGTCGAAAATGAATTTTTTTTATAGATATTTTGAAATCGTTCCCGCATACATTCTGCATACATCGAAAATGATGAGGTAAAGTATAAATATTTACATTTTTTAAAATAAAAATGAGATAATCGTGAATATGAATAAATAAACATCTAAAATAGGGGTCTCAAACTCGCGGCTCGCGAGCCATTTGTGACCCGCAAGACAATATTTTGCGGCCCGCTCGCTACATGACAGAATTTCCCCCCATTCTTATATCTACAATGTGACTCTCCGCGTCGGTTTCAGTCGAATCTCACCGACTAGTCTAATTCTGATTTTTTAAAATTGTTTCTATACATTTTTGTATGATGATTATAATGGTTAGAACCGTTTTAGAATCTGAATAAAAGTTTTTTTTTATTTTATAGCTTTTTATGAGACAAACATGGCAAAGAGTGTGGCTTTGAGAAATGTTTTTAAAAGTAAGTTGGCTGGTAATGCACAACAATAATTTTAGCAAACTGATACATTATCAAAGGATCCATATTAAAATTGCCACTAGTGTTTACGAGTGAGGTAAATTCCGAGCCTGTCAGCTTGGTCACTTTCTAAATCTTCTTCTTATGCCTTTTTACAAAGTCTGGGTCTCTACATTTTTTAGACTTCAAAATACAGACAGCAACTTTTCAGCTTTATGCTGACACTTTCTCTTTTAATGTGCAAGATGCCACGCGCCGGTAGCTGAATGGAAAAAAAAACAGACAAGCATGTACATTTTATTGCATTGCTCTCCACCTTCCCTGTAATTTTGGGGTTTTTTAAGCGGAACATACGACTTTTTGGGAGTACCTATCTTTGTGAAAAGCTCTTTTCCGATATGCACTTTAACAAGTCAAGGATCAGGGTCAAACTTACTGATGAGGATCTTAAAGCTATACTGAGAGTCTTAGTTGCTTCCTCACTCAAGCCAAAGCTGCTCAGCTGTGTAAAAAGAATCGCTGCCAGGTCTCTGGCAACAGTAAGTGAGCGGAAAAAAAGCGAATCCTAGTTCTTTAGAACACTTAATGTTTTTATTTATATTTATAAATGTTGAGCGGATTGTAACAGTTGTAATCGCCTTTTTTGTGGAATACTTGATACGGTCCAGTCTCAATCATACACTACCTCCTGCGGCCCCCCCTGATGATTTGAGTTTTAGGCCGTTGATTTAATTAATACTTTGGATTTTACCATTTTATTATTAAATTAATTTAAATTGCTTTATAATTTTTTTAAAATTAGTTTTGTAGGAGAAAATTTGGCTAAAATGGGAGGTGGGGGGTGGGGGAAATTAATACAAAATAGACTCTTGAGTACCTTTGCTTTTATAATATAGTTACAACATAGAACATATACTTACAACAATTATTGTTGCTCGCCACCTAAATATATGTTTATTGAGGCTATAAATATATCACACAAATGTTTCGCTGTTTTCGTAATGTTAACGCTTTGTGTTTTCATTAATAGCTTGCAAGATAACACTGTATTAATATTCAACCTAGTAACAACACACTAGTCTTTCCATGCTGGTGACGTAATTATTTCGTTCGGAGACTAACCTCCCTCACCCCCATTGGTGGTGAAATTATTTTTTTTTACCGGGTCTCTTAAAATTGTTGTTCTTGCTTCTAAACGATCGCTTAATGTGTTCTTAAAGATCAATTTATTTGTTTTTAAAGATCATTTAGTTTGTTCTTAAAGACCGCTTAGTTTGGGCTTAAAGATCATTTAGTTTGTTCTTAAATCGTTAAGTTTTTTCTTAAAGATCGTTTAGTTTATTCTTAAAGATCGTTTAGTTTTTTTTGTTAATGATCGTTTAGTTTTTTTTGTTAATGATCGGTTAGTTTGTTCTTAAAGATCGATTTGTTTATTTATAAAGATCGCTTAGTTTCTTCTAAAAGATTGCTTAGTTTAATCTTTAAAATCGCATAATTTGTTTTTTTAAGATCACTTAGATTTTTTTTATAGATCATTTAGTTGTTTTTAAAGATCGCTTAGTTTGTTGTTAAAGATCGTTGAGTTTTTTGCTAATAATCACTTTATTTGTTCTTAAAGATCGGTTAGTTTGTTCATATAGATCGCCTGGTTTGTTTTTAAAGATCGTTTAGTTTGTCTTAAAGATCACCAAGTTTGTTGTTAAAAATAGTTCAGTTTTTTTTTTATGATCGCTTTATTTGTTCTTAACGATCGGTTAGTTTGTTCACATAGATCGCTTAGTTTGTTGTTAAAAACCTTTCAGTTTTTTGCCAATGATCGCTTGATTTGTTCCTAAAGATCGATTAGTTTGTTCATATAGATCGCTCAGTTTGTTGTTAAATATCGTTAGTCAAACTTTGTTTCGCAAAATAATTTTACTACTCATTTCAGGTCCGAAAAAGTACTACCACACACCATTGGGTCTACTTTTTATTGTAATGATTAGATTATATTGATTTTTTAAAAATAAATTAATAATATAATACGCTGCCATAGAAAGTAACATAAACTATATATATATATATATATATATATATATATATATATATATATATATATTGGTCATTGTTTCTTTCGCATAATAGAAACATTGACAAATAATATGTCAATGGTTTATATATGGAAGACGGTGTGTGACAGAAGAAGATATATATATATATATATATATATATATATATATATATATATATATTGGTCATCGTTTCTTTCGCGTAATGGAAACATTGACCAATAATATGTCAATGGTTTATGTATGGAAGACGGTATGTGCCAGAAGAAGAATTCGAGCGTTTCATTCAAGAGACGGTTCCAAATTTCGAGGCATACCCGTTTTATTGTCTCGTTGCGGTCAGCTGGTTAAAGTTACGGGAAAAAAAATGGATGACTGTCATACGTTGCCTTATAATCCATATCTGTTACTAAAGTACAACGTTTACATTAATATTAAGGTTTTCTCATCGCTTAAAGCCATTATATATATCTATACGTACATTTTTAAAATATTTAATTTTGCAAATTTAAAAGAACGACTATTGAACAGCAGTACCTAGATTACAATGAAATTGAAAACTTCATAGTTATGTCGCTGATCCGAAAGCAATGCGAAAACTTCTACAAAACAAAAATAAATAACTGAACCCATGTTATCATGCGACTTGCGCTGCATCACCAGAATCATCAAAGAATCATGTTTAAGAAAGGAAATGGCGCAGAGGCATTTCAGGCATCTCAAACTAGCAGAACACAGCTTCAGTCTTGGTTTCAGTTAAACATAATGGATGTCAATCCATGACAGTTCCTGTACACTGGAATCCCAAACCACTATGTTTACGTTCATGGAAAATGGCAGCCACGACAGACAAGTGGAAAGAAAATTGTTCTACGAATGTTCACAGTTGGCGTAAAAACCAGGAAGGTATTTTTCTAAGGTTGCATTTAATTCATGTTTGATTCGAGGACACACAATTTGTATTCATTCGTATTTTTTTTGGAGTATTTTATTACACCTTCAAGGAAGCAGCGGAAGCACGTTGGCTTCTTGATTGTGACAATTAATAAGGTCGCTGTTAAGCTGAAGCAATAATCTTGTATATCCCAATAGAGCTTGGAGAAACATTTACACACTCATGTTGCTTTTGTCAACCTTCAAGTCCTATAGATATTAGAATCAATATTCAGCCGACATGGATCTCGATTACAACAGAAACCACCATGACGATGCAGCAAACAACTTAGCCCTCAAAAACATCAATACATTCTTTAAACATAACGGACTTTCTTGCGTAATGCTTGGTCTGCCGAGTCCAACTAGAAATCCGATCAGAATTTTATTATTCTTTCCTGTTCAAGAAATGCAAGAAACGAACAACAAATTGAAATTTTAATCTTATTGGAACAAAGAGTTTTTGAAAAAAATCATATATACATATGTAAAAGGGAAAATATGTTTGTGGATTTGTTTGTTTGTTGGTTTTTTTGCCTTGTTTCACAAAGGCTTTTACATGGATTGATGGATTTTGACCAAACTTGGCACATATATCCATCACTATCATCAAGAAACTCTTGGTGGGTACTACACACGAAACCAGAAAGTAAGGAATAATTAAATATTATTTATTCAAGGCCATTTGAAATAAAAATTCCAAGTTGACCTTAATTTGATGGAAATGTGCGTGCACATCATTTAGAGTAATTTTCATTGTACTTTAAAAATAAGCTTAGCTTTGTTTCGTCTTATAGCTAAATTTCAAATAATGGAAAATATTGTTCAAATATATATTATAATTTGTTACTCAAAATTCGACTGTTAGAGTAATAAGTACTAAAGAGTAGGCTTGAGTTCTGAAGTTTACTGTGCATTGTTACGTTTCTTAATGTTAATTTCATTCTATCTTTAAAATTGTGACATTTTTTCAAAATGATATACAATTTGACAACCAGTTTATGTAAATAGATTAAGGATAAAAAAACAAGCAGCATAGCTAAGCTTGTATGTTTCCTTTTTATAATGGGAGCAATCACCAAAATAATCATACATTTATAGTTAACTTTTAAAGAAATGTCAACATTAATTCTGCTACAACGTTATAAGACTGATGTCGATGGGTTTTCCGTATTTTGTGTATCAGTTTGTGTTTCAATGGAATAGCTCGAAGATTCTAATGTGTACGGAGTTCCTGTGTCCATACTGGAACCATCGGAAAAATAGTACTTGGATTAATTAACAAATCGTTTGTTATGTGGAATTTTAATCTCTTTCATCTTTCTTGCAATTCATCTTTCGGGAAATTTGTGCATGGTCTAACCTGCTATTTGAAATACGTTTGACTGATTGATTGATTGATTTTGATATGTATATCGCACTAGTAGCCATGCCACTTTAGCATGCCCACTGCGTCCTGGGTTTCTGAAATCTATTAAAACACAAAAACTTTTAAAATTTTTCTTGAATGATTTTTTTTACATTTTCTAATCCCCTCAAAGATTTAGGAAAAACTGTTCCATAATTTTTGCGCTATCGCTTCAAAAGAGCGCACTTCATTAGAGTTTTTTCTGTGTTCATCTATACTAGGAACTCACAGTAAAGACTGTGTTGAAGACCGCAGGCTCTTCAAGGAAATATATTTACAAATCAGTTCTTTGAGATATTCCGGTGCTGAGCCATCTATGTAGCTGTACACCAGGGACATAATTTTGTAGTTAATGCGCTCACTCACAGGAACCCAATGGAGATCTCGTAGAACTGGGCTGAAGTGGTCAGATTTCTTGATCTGGGACACAAAGCTTGCTGCAGTATTTTGTATCTTTTGGAGTCTCTGAAATCGGTACTTAGGTAAACCCCACAAACAACTGTTACAGTAATCTAATCTTGACCGGATTAGAGTTATCGCTACCGCATTGGCT
This sequence comes from Lymnaea stagnalis, assembly GCA_964033795.1. NCBI lineage: Eukaryota > Metazoa > Mollusca > Gastropoda > Lymnaeidae > Lymnaea > Lymnaea stagnalis. The sequence goes on along the minus strand of CAXITT010000393.1, from coordinate 176,105 downwards.
AATTCCCTATTTAGTTGACGACGCAGCTGACCCAGGGTGCGCAGATGACAGAAGCATGCCTTTACCACAGAAATTATATGGGGAATCATACTAAGTTTACTGTCAATATTGTGGAGAGTTCGGACCTCGACCGGTTCGGACCTGGAGGCACCGACTAATCAAAGGGCCGAGCGCGTCAGATCTTACAGCATGGTCAAATGCCTTGTCAAATAACCATAATTAGGTATTTACATTCCTTGAGTGTGACATATTACTGTAGGAGAAAACAGACATTTTAATATCACATTCTATAAACTTTAAAAAAAGCATTGAGAAGAAAAGAGAACATAATATTATACGCTTGAAGGTGCAACAAGAAATAGAAAGATAATTTTGAAGGTAGTGGCGTCTTTAGAAGCTTCTTACGCATAAGGAACATTTATTTAGTGTTTACTATTTAAACATTTCTTTACTTTAATAGTAAAAATAAAAAAAATTGAAAAAATTATAATTTGTATTCGAGTTATCTTAAAGAAAAGTGTAACAGAACACAGAGAATATACAAAGAAGAATGAAGCAGATGTGACTTTTGATTAAAATTCTGATTACTTTTTTTCCCGAAGGTTACAATGTGGACATCGAATCACAATACCCATCTGAATATTCAAAATATTCACCTTGAATCCACCCTGGTAAAATTAAAAAAACAACTTTTAAAGTGAAATGAATCCACATTTACATACATCCCGACATTGATATTTCGAGCACGATTAGTTTCTGGTACAATGAAACTTCAGTTACATCCACATGTGCATTAAATTTTTGAGTAGTTTAACCACACAAAGCTTAGATATGTTTGAACTCTTGGTCTCTAGTTGTATTTTATGTTAACAATTGTTTTTTAATGAAATCTCAAGGGTTAATAAAACTTTTTATCCTTTGTTTTAAATGGAAAAAAAAAATTAAATCCTAAAATGCTTTGAGCTATTTTATTTGTATATTTGTCTTAGACGCAAATCTTTTTAAAAAATGCCGTTCAACAATAAAAGTTGGTGAATCAGAGATCCTGTTGTCCTCAACTGTCAGAGACCTTGGCTTTTATATTGTAAGGAAACCTTGCTTGCTCTCTGCTAACCTTCATCTATATCTGGTATTCACTAAGTAAGCAACTCAGACGATAACATTGATGATCATAATCTTGTTCTTTATTAGGCTGACACTTCGCTTATACCTTCTCTCATCTCGCAACTCTGACTGCCCTCTTCTCCTACCTCGGAGCACTCCCTGACTGTCCGCTTCGCTGTCCGGCCGAGTTCTGTCCAGTCCTGTCCAGAGGTCCATATTTATAAGTCCCTGGTCCATAGAGTTTCTTTCCCATGTCTGTAATCTGACGCGCCCGCCCCTTTGATAGTCGGTCACTACCTCCACCCCTGTCGCCTCCAGGTTACCAACCAGCCGTCACAGCGAAATACCCTGGTCAGGTGGCCGGTATCCTGCTGTAAGATCTGACGCACCCGGCCCTTTGATCAGTCGGCGCCTCCTGGTCTGAACCGGTTCAGGTCCGAACTCTCCACAATATATATATATATATATATAAATATATATATTTATATATATATATATATATATATATATATATATATATATATATATATATATATATATATATATATATATATATATATATATATATATATATGGTGGCTCTGGAAAGCTAGAACGGTATTTGTTTAAAATACTAATTTGTAACAAATAAAAAAAAAATTATATTATATATTAAATATTATAAGCCCAATATTGCTTGAAAATATTGCTCTATAACTAGTATAATATTATGACAAATAATACATTCATAGTTTATCATTCCAACTCATTTAGACATCATGTTAAAAAATTAGTAATTTACACAAATGTTTAATTTAGTACACTCTATTATAATGTTAACATTTTGTTTAGTTAAAACTTCAGAAAATTTGCCTGTCATTATTTTAGTTTTACTCTGTATATGTATATATGTATTGAATTATGCTATGCACGCGTGTAAGAAATGGGCAGATCTGTTTTTGAGAAATGGGCTGATCGGTTCGAAGGGACGCGTTTAAGAAATGGGCAGATCTTTTCAAACAGACGCGTGTGAGGAATGGGCAGATGGGTTCGAAGGGACGCGTGCAGCTGAAATATACCAAACTATAGCAAGTACTTATGTAAATATTGATAACTACAATTATAAAGTAAACATATTAAGCCCAACACAAATTAGTTAATAACAAAATTGTTTATTATTGCGACATTTCAAGTAAAATATCGAGAATATCAGAAAATAAACATCACGATACAAAGGCAAAAAAAAAAAAAAAAAAAAAAAAAAAAAAAAAAAAAAAAAAAAAAAAAAAAAAAAAAAAAAAAAAAAAAAAAAAATGAGTGGGTACTTTTAAACTTATTTTAATGCTTTTAAATGTTTCTTGATGGCATTAAGGCATACTGCTTGTTGTTTGGCTTAAAATTATATTTAATTTAATGTAAATAAATATTTTTCGAAGTTAAAAAAAATAAAAAAAATGTAGCGAATTTGTGAAATTGTGTATTTAAAAAAAACAACACTTTTTCAGTTGAAAAATAAAAACAACTAAAAAAAAATAATTCTTCAACAAGTGCCGGGAATCTTGTTTTATTTTAAATGTGAACGGTCATGGCTGTAGCATTTGTGAATTACAATTGTGTTTTAATTAGACTTTCCCACAAGTTTTAATTTATTTTTAAAGATTCTTTTTCTTCACCCCACTAACACATTATTAACTCAAATTCAATGTTTAAAGGAGTTACAAAACATATTGGATTTCTTAACGAGGAAAATTTTTAGTTTGATATTTTTTGGAAGCTGAAAATCTTTACAAATGTTTTCCCCGAACTGCTAACCCTTTTATAGTCTGGGTATATAGGCTAGTTAATGTTTTGTTGGGTCATGTCGTGGCAAATCAGGATCATGGGATTAACTCACCCATTCGAAACTGATTAACTCCGAATAGAATGATTAACATATTTTCCAGTATCCATGTTTGAAATGTATTTATACAACTTTAAAATGAGTTTTTTAAATATTTCTTTCTACAGTTGTCTTAGCTGTTCTACATCTATCTCTCGCATCGATTCATCCTCTACACTTGATAGACTAGGCAACATCACGTTAGTTTATAATGTACTTTATCAAATAATATACAAAACAGTTCCAGACCTCCATACACACACATAAACGGACTCAAAAAGCAACATCTGCATACACAAAAAACAAAACAACCAAGTACGTGATAAGCCAATCATTTTTAATTTAAGCCATTTCCATAAACATTTCCTGATGCGCTAAATATGGTGGAAAAACTGTGTGTTCATCGTTTAGAATAATTTCATCGTACTTTAAAATAAAATAAGTGTTGTTTCTTTTGTCTAACAGTTTGATTTTAATTAAAGGAAAATTTGGTTCAAATATAAATGTTACTTCGTTACATAACATTTAACTGTTGGAAAGTAAGGTTTTTAAGTGAAGATACACGTTTTGAAGTTTAGTGAACATTGTTAAGTGTCTTCATGTTAATATCATATTGAATATTTAAAATTATGATGTTTCTTTAGTAATAAACAAATGAACAACAAGTGTGTATGATTTGTTAAAGGTTGACTGTTATCAGCATTAAATTCATTAAAGCAAATCTACTTAAAAATGTATCGTGTTTCCCCCTTATATGGAGAAAGAAATCCAAAATATCCCATCGAATTGTATAGTTTTACTTTGAAAGGAATATCATAAAATGAATTCAGCTACAATACTATGAGGCTGATGTGGATGTTTTTTCTGTATTTTCTGTATAACTTTGTGTTTCCATGGAATAGCTTGAAGATTCAACAGTGTACTGAGTTCCTGTATCAACACTGGAGCCGTCTGGAAAATAGTGACTGGATTTATTGAACAATCGTTTACGTCGCGAAATTTCGTTAATTTCTTTCATCTTTGTTCCGTTTCGTCTGTCAGCGAAATTTTGCTTGGTCCCACCTGTTAAAATAATAAATAAACCCTTAAATTTTAATTGAAAATATTATTAACATTGAATAACAAATAATAATACAGCATTTAGACCAGGGGTCTCAAACTCAAATAACCCTGCGGCCTCAGGTGGTAGAGTCTGAATGAGACTGGGCTGCCCCAAGTATTCCACAAAAAAGGGTTTACACTTTCAATAAAGTAAAACTGTTACAAATTGCTCAACATTTATTTATGAAAAATAAAATAATTAAGGGTTCTCGAAAGCTTCACTTCCTTCCTCCAACTCCTCGTTGGACACCTTGTTGTTACACAGCTGAGAGATATTTAGCTTCAGTGAGGAAGCAACTGAGACCTTCAGTATATCTTGAAGATGCTCATCAGTAAGTTCGGCCCTGAACTTTGACTTTCTTAAAATCATAGAGCAAAAGAGCTTTTCAAGCAGATAGATACTCCCCAAAAAGCACATGATCCGCTTGAACAACTTGGCAATCTCAGGGAAGGTGGAGGGCAATGTTCTTATAAATTGCCCATGCTTGTCTGTTTTTTCATTTACCTCCCTGAACTTAGAATTGCAATGAAGCTCTATCAGCTCCATTTAAAGCACCAAAAAAAAAAAAAAAAAGCTAGGAGGAATCTTTCCACAATAAAGGAGAAAGGGTCAGCAAAAAGTTGAAATGTGGCTCAGTGTGTTTTGAAGTCCAAAAACATATACTTTGTCTGTTTTTTCATTTACCTCCCTGAACTTAGAATTGCAATGAAGCTCTATCAGCTCCATTTAAAGCACCAAAAAAAAAAAAAAAAAAGCTAGGAGGAATCTTTCCACAATAAAGGAGAAAGGGTCAGCAAAAAGTTGAAATGTGGCTCAGTGTGTTTTGAAGTCCAAAAACATATACTCAAATTCTTCCTGTAGCTTAACAGTGGCCTTAGTATACTTTATACTAAATGGTGTGCCCGAGTCTTTGAGTACTTTGCATGTTGTGAAATGGTAGAGTTTTTTTCTAAGAATCATAACACATTTTGTGCAGAATGCCCTGATATTGTCATAGGCAACACTGACAAGCTACCCCTGGTCTTGTAACTTCTTGTTGAGTGCGCTCAGCTCCTGTGTAATGGCAAAACGAAAAGCAAACTCCATGAGCCGTTTGCAATCACTTAGTACAGGAACAACCATTCCATCTTCTCTTTGAAGTCTTTGAAGGCTAAAATGTAGGCAATGTTTAATAATTATTGATGCGAAGTAAGAGGCTATTGTAGGGAGAAAGAATTTTTATTTCTTTCCTAGAAAAGACCTTTTTCACTAATCTATTTTGAAAGTGACCACGCTGTCAAGCTCGGAATTGCCATCACTCGTCCACATAAGCGGCAATTTTAATAGGGAATTTTTTATGCCGGGTTAGATTTCTGCGATTTACAAAATTATGGTTGTGCAAAACCCACTAACCGACACTTTAAACTTTTCTGAAAACCGAACTTTGGCCATTATTCTCTCCTAAAATGCTATAAAATAAAAACTTTAAGTCCGATTTAAAACTTTTTTTCTCCATTATAATCAATGTCCACATGTATAAAAATATAATAAAATCAGAATTAGACCAGTTGGTGCGATTCAACTGAAACCGTCACGGAGGGTAACATTATAGATATGAGAATGGGGCAAACGAACGGGCCGCATTAGCCCTAAGCTTTGCTGGCAGGTAGCGGCTTGCAAAATATCGTCTTGCGGGCTTACTAATGGCCCGCGGGCCGCGAATTTGAGACCCTTGATTTAAACATAACTTTGTTTTTTATTTTTCAACTATTTAGAACATTTATTGCATATGTGTATAAAATTGAGGTTTCATTATAACAGATATTAAACAAACTGGCAATATTAAAGTGGACCTTTATGTAAAAGTGAACTAATTTCGCTTTTTTTTTTTACCAGGATGGATTCCGAAGGAGTATTTTGAATATTCAGATGTGTATTGAGATTCTATGTCCACGCTTGAACCTTCAGACACAAAGTAATCAGACTTTCTGTCAAAAGTCGCATCTGTTTTTATCTGCTTTTTATATTTGCTTTGATCTATAACACTTTTCTTTGAGATCCCTAGACAAAAAAATATATTTTTTAGATAAAGTCATTTAATTATTGTAAAGAAATATTTAAATAATTAACATTAATTAATTTTTTATTATTTGTTAGAAAATTCTCTTTGTACTTTTCGTTGAACCTTGTAATTCTTTTGTCCTTTTAAGCTTATATGAAACTACTGACTTTTTCCTCACTGCTTTATTTGAAGTTTATAGTATTTGATAAAATAATGTCTTTTTCTCGTATAGAAATATGGCACAATCAAAGAATGACAAGAACTCATCATGGTAATGTGACAATGTATTCTTAACATCCTTTACATTAGATCAGCTTGGTAGGTTCAATGAAATAAATCAAAGTGGTAAATTAATTTCAGAAGTCTCCTAAAGGTTAATGATGATAATTCTGCTGAAGGTAAGTGATGATGTCTCCTAAAGCTCAGTGATGATAAGTGTGCTGAAGGTAGTTGGTGATAAGTCTGCTGAAGTTATGTGATAATAAGTTTCCTGAAAGTAAGTGATGATAAGTCTGCTGAAGTTAGTTGATAAGTCTCATGAAAGGAAGTGATGATAAGTCTGCTGAAGGTAAGTAATGATAAGTCTCCTGAAGTCAAGTGATGATTAGTCTGCTAAAGGTAAGTGATGACAAGTCTGCTGAAGGTAAGTGATGATAAGTCTCCCGAATGTAAGTGATGATAGGTGTGCTGAAGGTAAACGATGATATGTCTGCTGAAGTTAAGTGATGATATGCCTGCTGAAGGATTAAGGGTGAGAAGTCTGGTTTAGGTTATATCCTTGAATTCTTATTTTTGTGTGTGTAATTTTTAAGTTCCATTTCCTTTTCATTTCTCCTAAAAATGTATTTTAAAACTGTTATTTTTAAATTTCAAAAATAAAAAAATTAACTGTAATCTTTTCATGAAAGTATGAATGGTGCGTTAGTTAAATACTCATCCAATGTAGACAGAGTTTATTGAAAGCCCGCCATTAAAATAAACATAATCCACCTTGAATGGCATCATTATTAACCTAACAAACAATATGAACTTGATATATAAGTAATATGAATTTGACATATAAGAAATATGAACTTCATATCTAAAAAAAAAATATTAAAAAAAAGTTTTGTTTTTTTCTGCAACCTTTATGTTGTGAATTCCTTTCTCGTAGCTCGTAACAGACAATCAATAAAATTCCGATGAAAGGAATGAACAGAAATAAATATTTGCTATGATTTACTTTCTTCTCATTTCTCTTCTTTTTAGGTATATTATATAATGGCGTTGATCCATTGTCTGTCTCACCGAATACTGTGTAGGATCGGGAAAAAAAGAAAATTCCTTAAATATTTACATAACAGTAAGTTCAGTAAATTTTTCTCGTTATGTAATAAGACTCATGTTTGCATAACACAATGTTTACGAGTGGCGCTGCTAGAGTGGTGCAGGGTGTTCAGACTGCAGTAGTTGAAACAATTTCAAAACGGAACATCAAACTGAAAAATTGCATAATTACAAAGCAGTCTCTGCTCGGTGGAAACAAATTTCAAATAAGGATAACGGATCACATTCAAATTCTCTACAATTGTAACCATTAAAATGTGTGTTTAATTAAATGTTATAGATTGATAGCTTACGAATTTGGGTGACCATATAATTAGATCAGAAAAAACACCATTTTGACTATGAATAATACTACGCAGATTGAATTGTCCGGTAACTTCCTTAAGTTACAGTCATCCATATGTATCTAAATTCTGAGAAAATAAATCTTTCCATACATACCAAAAACGATGAGGTGAGCGATTAAAAGGATTTGAATCGAATCGGTAAAAATTAAAATCATTTAAAAAATACTTTTTACCCATTTATAGGGTAATAAAATAATATTTTACTAAATTTTCTAATATCTTTTGATAATTAAATTAAATTGATATAAATGTAAAAACAAAAATAGTTTTTAGATCAAAGGTATCGAAACCGCAAAATGCGCAAATTATTTTTCCCACTGATTCTTCAACAGTAATTTACCCTAACATTTGATCACGATTATCACGGAGCACAAAATCTTGTACGTGCTCTTTGTGACTTCAGGTTTATCTTTTTTTTTTCCTTTGGGCTGTTCTACTTGAAAATTGGTAACACCACTGGTTTACCGCACTGATTGACACCAACCCTAGCTACGCCACTGATGTGTGCTATTTATCTCTACTGTACATTAGTATTAAATGTGATATTCGTTTTAAATTTTTACGACTTTTAAAGGGTTAACAAGAGATGAAAATATGTCAAGAGTTTTGTCTTAAGCTCTGTTCAAAGTATAGAAATTTGGTTGATATTCTATTAGTAAATTTCTAAATTTAAATATCGATGAATTTACGTATAAATGAAACATAGATTAGAAGGTTCAAAATCTTCTACTTGTTAAATAGTTGTATAACAAGGAATATATTTTAACACAATCCAAAAGGGCAAAAGCTTTTCTCACCAATTCAATGTTATAATAGAAACTAGCAAACCTCATCAAGTTCCAATGCCAAAAATTTAGATTTTATTACCCACCACCCACCCACCTTCGTTTTTTATAAGTTTAATTTTTTTAAATATTACCTTCCATGCAATGATCCCCTCTGCTGCCCAATGGGCATTCGTAACAGAATCCGTTGTAGTTGCACCTGTTACGGGAGCACATTAAGATGCAAATCTCAATGCATCCAAGAAAGAATAAGGGCGGTGCACAATCTGGTAATAAATGACTTTTATTTACTAAGTTAAATTTACATATTTTATATATTTTAAATCGTATAAATGAGATGATAACTAATTTCTGTGTACTAAACATCTTTATTTCATCTCAAAATTTTAGTTTTTTTAAAAGCAATGTTTTTTAGTTGGTAAGTTCCAACGAAGCACATGAAATTCACATTTTTCATTTTATATTAACCCTTAACTCGATCTTTCTATTAAAACAAGAACTCCAAACATATAGACATTTTTATTTTCCCCAATCTGTGCGAAATTACCATCCTCTACTGCAATGGTTACCAATCAAATTAATAACTGTTCATATCATTATAGTCACTAAGGCCGTTTATTAATTGTTGAAAATGATTACTTATTAGGAAATTGTTGATAGTAGAAAGTGATCATTAATTATGTCACAGTTGATAGTTGAAAATGATCACTAATTATGTCATTGTTGATAGTCTAAGTGATCACTAAAAATGGCAATTTTGATAGTTGAATATGAACACTAAGAAGTTAATTATTTTTTTAAAGTGATTTTATTAATTGTTGGAAACAATCATTATAATATGTTTTATTAACGGAGTTCATTATAAGTGGATTTCTGAAATAGAGCTATACCGTTTTATACTTTGGTTAAATTGTCATCATTGTAAATTGTTGTCTTTGTTAAATTATGTATTTAAATATGTTCTTTACACGAATATGTACAATGTAATTAGAATGCATTTCAATTTATTTGAATCAATAACAATAGATTATCTCATTTTATCTTATGGTATCTTAATGTGATGTCACTATTGAACACAATAATTTTTAAAATATAACGTAATAAAAATATTGAGCATTTTAATAGATGTCTGTTAAATTGTTAATGCATTATAAATATAGATAACTAGATGTAGTCTAAAATATTATAAAATTTGATTTTAGAATAGGCTTTACAAAATTAGTTCACTCTTCCATGAGTTTTGGGGCTTTTCGTTTTGAGAAACAATAAAACAAATTTAACCTTTTCATTACAAGCTGAGATTTTTCAAGTAAAATTTTCGCAGCTTAAAAATAATTTCAATTATTAAAAATGTATGAATGCCAAAGCGAATTAAAGTTCTCATTCGAAAACCATGACACTTTCAATGGACATTCATCTAGATTTGTTTTAATGTGTTAGATTATAAAACTGTGGTCACTTATATTACATGTTTTTATGCTTTTTTTTAAATCTAAAAACTGTAAACGATTTTAAACGAAATATTTATGCTTGGTAAGCTTTACTTCAATAATATTTTTCAATTTACTGAATTCATTTTCAGGGAAATATAGTATGCATTGTAAATAATGAAAACTGCTTTCATAAGCTCGAAATTGCTTAGAAATTTTTTTTTTTAAATAATAAAACAACAAGGAAATTTTACTTCGAGGAATAATTGAACAACTAATGTCACTCACCACCAAAAACTAGAACCTCACTAATATTCAGTGAGCCATTGACGCTTATAAAAGTTATGTCCTGCAAACTCAATCCCTTAGTTTCTGAGGAAAAGACCACATGCCGCTCACCGGGCGTTGAAATGTATTCAAACAAAACTGTGCCGTCTTGTAATGTGCCATTCAAACTAAAGCTGGTGTCTGTTCCATTACTGGCGTCTTTCAAGAACAACAGAGAAATTGTTTTTTTTATAACACTACTTTCTAAAAATACTTAATTTCTTATTGAATACTTTTCAGAATGAACCTTGCACACATTGTCGTTGAAAAAAGTATGTTAAATTTTTTGTTCAAACACATTTCAGCTTGGCATACCGTATGATGAGTTCTCCTTGCATCACAAACAAGTGCAAGATTTATTATTTATTTTTGTGTTACCCTTGATCACTCACAAAATATATTTAATGATGATTACTGATGTATTTTCATTGGTTTTTTTTCAAACAAGTAACATAAATATACATAAATACAAGTTCTCAATCAGGTGTTGACTCTCTGCTTGCGTCCGGAACACGGTTCATAAACACACACTCTCTGTCAGGTCTCTCTGCGCATGTGCGCTGTTTCCTTGGCTGGCTATCGGTACGGGCCAGTCCACTAGTCTACCATAACAATTACCATCTTTTAGTGGTGCAACTGCATTTTTTTTTTGTTGGCATCCGTCCGTCACAATGTGACGATGGAGTGGGCTTCGGATGACGAAATCCACTGGCCTGGGATTATACTTCAAGGATTATAAGCTGGTTCCCAGCAGCAAATCGCCTCTCTCCACGCCGCTGGGTAACCCAAGGGAACATCAATGGATGATATATCTTGGCACCAGTGACGCCTTTCGGGACTCCATCTCCGGGTTTGATTTCAGAGTTTCCTTCTCTTAGATGAGTTGCCATCCAAGGTTAACGAATCTCATCTACACGGGGTGCTGGTGGTGTTATTGCTTGACTGGGCTCTAGCTGGAATTAAACCACCAACTTGAGATTTTGCTCAGTTTAGACCATTCGGCCACCCAGCACCCAAGGTGCAACAGCATTAGTACGGCAATAACCAGCTTTACCACGTCTTCCATTCGGATAGATTCACGGCTTTCCGCATCCATGTGCAGACAACAAGCTGGTGTTAGCCCATCTCTTCTTTGTTAAACTCTAATATATAATTTGTGGTCCACTGATTAGCTTTAGTTCCTAGATGTATGCATAATATAGATCAGTTTTGTTATGCTCTACAATATCATCTTCTGAATGGGTCCTGCCGCGCGCAATCCACCTTTTTAATGTTTCTTCTATGGTTTGGGGTTGGTGCGTCTTCGTTTGGTTTTCATGGATTCTCCATCCATCGTTGTATACAATCGGACCTCAATCCAGTTTTCAGGTGGTGCCGAAATGTTACGTACCGCAGATGGGCACATGGGCAATCATATTGTAAATGTTCCCTAACATTTATACATTTTAATTTAATATTTATATTCCTAAAGAAATTGAAATTCAGACATAACAATAAAATTCATCTCACCTGTAATGAGTTCTATTCTGTACACAGTCATTTTTTTGTCAAATTTCAAGGTGAGATTGTTGTTTAAATCAGAATTTAAATCAACGCTTTGTAGATTCATGACGTTTCCATCTTTGAGAAAACTAAAGTCAGAGTTTTCTTTATCATCAGACATACGAAAATGTCCTTCAATCGCCACATTGCGCCCTGTAAAAATATATATCATCCTTGTTTTTTTATTTTTTTTTATTTTACCGAAAGATAATCAAATAGAAGAATTTCAAACAAAAAAATTAAAACCCTTTTAAATCAGTTTCAAAAGCTAATAATTTTATTAAATAAAACTTAATAATAAATTGAATGTCTTATCAACAAGAATGCGACCTGTGAAAAATTAAGGCTGTTTCAAAATAAATAAATAATGATCATAAATTAATAAATTCCTAACTTGTTTCTCATTGAAAATTAGTTAGAGCTCCTAAATTGTGTTATAATAAATGATAATAGAATGTGTTAGTATGTGAAGGTTTTATTTCAACTGAAATCAATCTATAAAATAAAATTCAATAATGGTCACCAAAATTTATTGTTTAAAATATATTTTTAAGATTTAAATTTATTTCGATTCTTTTAAGTAAGCCATTGTACTATAACTTTTCGCAAAATCTTCATAAAATGTAACACCGCCCAGAGGTTCATGGGACTGACAATTTGACACAACGCGTAGAAGAAAGGCTTTTTTATAAGAATCCCATTTAGTCCCAACCCCCTCCCAAGGCATGCAGCTGCCCATTTTTTCCACGCCCCTGAAATATAAAATATTCTAATGTAGAGACCGACCGAATTTCGGCTTCGGTTTCGACGCCAAAAGTGGCTATTTTAGCACAATAAGACAATCGATAATCTGATATTCCTTAATGATCAACGTATTGCTGTCATTGTATGCTATAAATGACTAGTACTAAGCGAAAGCTGCCTACAGTTGCATGATGACCTTCTTGGTCTGTCCTATATTTCCAAACAAATTACTTTGCAATTAGGCATATGTTAACAGTTTAGTGGAAAAAACTAAAGGTATTGTAACATTTATAAAATTATGTTGTTTCTTTCATTTTTGTTTCAAATATAAAATTCAGAACCCTAGTTTTATTCAATTCCTACATTTTTGGTATTCATTTTGATTTATCATTGTCATGCTTATCAGTGTTGTCATAAGGAAAGGTGAATAATATTGCATAATCCATGGGAATGGTAAAATTTCATTGTTCATTTTTTTAAAAAACATTTAAAAGCAAACTTAAGCCTTTTCACAATAATAATTTCTTAAAATTCATAATCATCATGCCCATAAACATTGTTAATGATAAAATAAAATGCATTTGGATTTATCATTTGAATCATATTATAATTATGTAGTAGGTCTACTACAGACCTGTGTACTTTTATGATATTGGCAACCGATTTATTTGTCTTTTGCGATTCTACGTCTCGACCCATGATCAGATCAACTTTAAGATAACCTGTTTAAAAAAACAATTTTCGCCATCGATGGAGGTTTAGAAGGTTGGTCTCCAAACGAAATATTTACGTCCCTAGCACGTAAAGACTTGTGTGTTGTTACTAGGTTTAAATATTTATACAGTGTTATCTTGCAGGCTATAAATAAAAACACAAAGCATTGGTATTACGAAAACAGCGAAACATTGTGGTGATATTTTTATAGCCTAAAAATATATATTTAGGTGGCAATGGGCTCTATTGGAGCCACAACAATTATTGTAGTCATATGTTCAAAAATTAAATTAAATTATAAAAAAAAACGGCCCCCCCCCCCCCCAACCAAATTTTCGCAAAATTTTCTCCTACCATACTATTTTTTTTTTAAAATTGTAAAGCAATTTAAATTACGTTTAAATTAAAATGGTACATTCAAAATATCCATTAGATCAATGGTCGTAAAATCAAATCATCAAAGGGGCCGCAGGAGGTAGAGTTTGAGTAAGACTGGACAGCACGAAGTATTCCAGAAAAAAGCGATTACAAATTCATTAAAGTACAACTGCTGTTACAATCTTCTCAAAATTTATAAATAACACATAAAAATGTTAAGGATTCTCAAGAACTAGGATTTACTTTTTTTTACCTACTCACTGATGCCAGAGACCTAGCAGTGCTTGTTTTTACACAGCTGAGCAAATTTGGCTTGAGGGAGGAAACCAATGAGATCCTCAGTAAAGCTTAAAGATCTTCATCTGTAAGTTATGTCCTGAACTTTGACTTGTTAAAGCGCATAGTGGAAAAAAGCTTTTCATACAGATACGTACTCCCAAAAAGTCAAATCATACGCATGAACGACCTAAACATTTCAGGGAAGGTGGAGGGCAATGCAATAAAATGTTCAAGCTTTTCTGTTTTTCACTTGAGCTCCCCGCGCGGGGCATCTTGCACATTAAATAAGAAAGGTTCATTAAATAGCTGAAAAGTGGCTGTCTGTGTTTTGATGTCTAAAAAATGTGATCAAAAGCTTTCTGTAGCTTTGCAATGGCATCAGTATAATTACTACTAAGTTACTACTGAATAGTATGCCCGTGTCCATGAGTACTTTGCATGTTGGAAATTGGATGAGGTTTGTCTAAGAATTGTAACACACTTTTGGTGCAGAATGCCCTTATATTGTATACTTTGCATGTTGGAAAATGGATGAGGTTTGTCCAAGAATTGTAACACACGTTTGGTGCAGAATGCCCTGATATTGTCATGGGCAACACTGACAAGCTACCCTTAGTCTTGTAAGTTCTTGTTGAGTACATTCAGCTCCTGTGTAATTTCAACGAGAAAAACAAAATCTATGAGCCAATTGGGATAATTTAGTACAGGAACTTCCAGGTTTCCGGTTGACAAGTCTGTTGTTGCTTGCCGATTAGGAAGCGTCGGCCACCGACCCCCTCGGCGTTTGCCTGGAAACATAACTACTGGGCACGCCCCGCGTGGGCAGACAAAGGGTGTGCTCGGTACCTGCCGTACATAAAACAGCTCCCACAGGGCTGCCGGTTGTGATATTTCGCAGTCGGAAAGTTAGCCAGAGCCAGGGTAGGAATCATGATTACAAGTTGCCGTTGACGGGTATGAGGCCAGAGGCGAGGGTGGTAACCTCTGGCCGAGGATTCAAATAATGCAGCAGCGAGAACGCTGCCCCTAGGCAACAGTTTCGTCCCAGCTACAGCGTGAGCTAGTCGCGTTCTGAAGCCCACTGTGGAATCCCTCTTATAGGGCGTCCGACGTTTTACCGGGATGGGTGGGGGAAGATATTAGGACGTAAATTTTTCCATCCCAACTCCTGAGAAAGTCGATCGAGTGCACTGTTTAAACGCATAGTGTCGGATCGACCGGGTGCCTCCTCGTTAGGGCGGCCCCCAGGCGGGGTCCTGGACGAACGCCCAAGCGCCCAGGCGGGGGACTTGGGTGGGGGGCCCATGTGGGGGCCGTCCTGACGAGTGGGCATCTCCAACGTGCCGCTCTGCGGTCCGAAACGTCGGACCGGGGAGGGGTAATTTGGGGGGGGGGGCATAAGAGTCTAGACTCGCCCCGCTGATGCCATTTCTTAATGTAACATTTCAGTACTGGAACAGCCAACCCATCCTTCTCCATGAAGGCTTTTAATGCTAAAACGTGTCAAGCAGTAGGCAATAGAAGCCCATTTTCTTGAATTATTGATGCAAGGCAAGCAGCAATTGGAGGTAGAAAGAATTTTGACTTTCTATCGTTGTTAAGGCCTGTTTGACTAACCCTATTCTAAAAGACAATCTTACTATATTGAACATGAACATAAAAAACAACGGTGATTATTACACAGAATATACAGAACTTCATAAACACATGCCTTAGAAAGATCCTGAACATCAAATGGCCAAATATTATCACCAAAAAGATCTACTAGAAAGGACTCACCACGTGCCCACTGACGAAGACATCTTAAGGAACAAATTAAGATGAGTGGGACATACTCTCCGAAAATCCCCAGATAGCATCACTTGGCAATTCCTAACATGGAATCCACAAGGAAAAAGAAAGAGAGGAAGGCCAAAGAATACATTGAGATGTGAGTTAGGGGCAGATACGAAAAATCTGGGATACACCTGGAAACAATGGATAGGAAAGTACAAGACCGTGATGAATGGATAATTGTTTTGGATGGCCTATGCCCCAAACTGGATAAAAAGGCATAAGAAGAAGAAGATTTTGAAAGTGACCAAGCTGACAGGCTAGGAGTTTCCCTCACTCGTAAACACTAGCGGAAATTTTAATACGTAACATTTGATAATGTATCAGATTGTTACGATTGAAAAAAAAAAATTTGGTTGTGCATTACCCACCAACTTACTCTTTGCTATGTTTGTCACATAAAAATTTAAAAGCAAAAACGTTTATTTCGATTTAAAAATGGTTATTACCATTGTAATCATCATATAAACATATAGAGAAACATTAAAAAAAAACAGAATTAGACCAGTCGATGAAATTCGACTGAAACCGTCGTGGAGAGTCACGTTATAGATATGAGAATGGGGAAAACGCGCCGGCGCATTAACACTACACTTTGCTGTCAGGTAGTGGGCCACAAAATATCGTCTTGCGGGTCACAAATGGCTTGCGGGATGCGAGTTTGATACCCCTATATTACAAGTGTATTTATTAATATTCAAAGTTATCTCATTTTTATAAAAATAATGTAAATATTGATACTTTTCCCCATCATTTTCGATGTGTGCGAGAACGAGTTTCAAAAAATCTAAATATTTCAATTTCGGTTTCAGCTTCGGTTTCGGCCGATAGTCATTTTTTAAGTCTTGGCCATTTTTTCGACCAAAAGTCATTTGTAATCTTTCGGCCCATTTTCGGTGTCAGCCGAAAGTCATTTTCAAACTTTCGACCTATTTTCGGTTTCGGCCGAAATTAGAAAATCAATTTTAGTCGGTCTCTATTTTAATGTCCCACCCGCCTGTACATTGCAGATTTATTTTACAAAATTACAAGAAAATAGTTCGCACCAAACGCATTTGCCATATTATTTTTGTTTTATATTTGTTTAAAGAATCTCATTTAGCGCAATTATCAGGCATTTTCCAAACATTTCCCCTTTAATAAAATAAAGAACTGTTTTGGGGTATTTGAGTTGAGGATTTAAGCTGAAAATTTTAAAGAATGATGTTTAATAGGCATTGAGTCTAAGTTTCAACTCGAAAGATGTAGCAATTAACCGTCCTAAGATTTTGCCAGCAATCCAACCAGCCAGCAACAAACGAAAGCGAAGTTTACATAAAGTATTTAGTCATGTAATTCCTTTAATTGTACGCAATGTCATTGCAAGTTGATGACGTTATTTGTTGCCAACGTAACTTTTTTTTATCTTGCAAATACCTGGTAAATGTAGTTTAAAAGTAACAGCTTCACATGTTACACATTAAAACTCCTCAAAATCAATAATTTAAACATATCTAAGATTATCCCTATCGAAAAGTATTTTTAAAAATAAAATTTATTCACCTCCGTTAATGTAAAGAGAACAAACTGGCCCCGCCCCTTGCCAACGTAACTCAATCCTCCTGGTTACGACCTCGTTGTGGCAGAAGACGTCAAACTGGTGACTAACTTCACTCAGCACCCGGGTGCTGATGCAGGTTTCAGGTTGGTGAAAATTTAGCGAGAAATTTGACACCTGCGCTGGAGTGGAAATTAACATCAAAAGTGGTCTTGTGAAATTTAAAATAAGTAATAATTAAAAACGTTAAATATTGAGAAATATTAGAAGCTTTCTTTATTTCTTTAAATTTCCTTTTTTTTTTTAACATAATTTTAATTCAACAGTATTGCTGTTTGTGTACGAGTTAGTAAACTTAAATGATATCTATTTTAAAAAAAATATACTATTTAATCACTGTACATTTTTAGAGAAATATTTTAACTCTAAATTTAAACTACCGCAAAAATCTTTTGGAAACATATGACATGGAAATTGAAGCCAATGTGAATAATATTTAAAGTAATTTAAAATAATTTAACGTATGTTTTTTTTTGTTTTTTTTTTAAATACACAATTTCTTAATTCATCTATATGTGATTTAGGCATAAATAGTCATGTTTAAAAATAACTCAGGTTTCCCCACCTTCAGGTCCAAAAACAATCCTGATCCAAGTGAAGAGAAAAGCTTCATCTACCTCGGCTGTGGCAATATTTTCTTTCAGAGTGACACATGTCGAGTCATCGCCGTCGTTTAGCTCCGGGTCACTCGTTCGGCCGTTAAAGGCAAGGTTTTCTCAGAAAAAGAAATATAATAATTATGTCGTAAAGGGACGATGTTATGATAGATATAACAATCATGTCCTAAAGACATGACGTTATGTTAGATATAAAATCCATGTTTTGAAGTGAAGATTATGTTATATGAGTAGCCCGCTTGCAAATGATTGAAAGTCCGTTTTTTGAAAAAAAATGAGTTAGTACTATTTTCTTAATCTGTTGCCTAAAATACATATTTTGCTTCTCTCATCTTAACTTGATCATCCTCATCATGTCCCTTAGTCCTTGGACATTTTGGGCGCCACAGATGACATGTCAACTATCCTCCTTCATTCGTCTCTGTCTTCTGCACAACGCACAGCATCGCCCAGTGTTAGTCCTGCCCACTCTTTGATGTTATCCTTCCATCTTTTTCTTTGTCTTCCTCTTCTTCTCACTCCTCTTGTAGTGACCTGCAATATTTCTTTGGCAAGCTCTTGTTTCTTTGTTACATGACCGTACCATTGTAGTTTGCGTTTTTTCACAGTCACCAGTAGGTCATCGTACTCACCAAAGCCTGGCAAACCCTTTCTTTCACTGCATAATTGGAGATATGGTCCCTACAGCATATGCAAAAAATGCATCTGAAGTATCTCATCTCCATCTCCTTTATTTTATTTGCAAGATCGGCTGTTAATGTCCATTATTCTCACGGATACAGGAAAATGGAGATGAATAATGAGCACATTAGCCTGATTTTGTTGCTGGGGGCTATATTTTTATCATTCCATATCTTCTTGATCCTCTTTAGTGCTGTTGTAGTCTGCGCAATCCTGGACTTAAGTTCGGGCTTGGTGCCTTCGTCTGAGACTATTGCTCCTAGGTATTTGAAGCGGCCTACAATCTCTAGTCTTTCCTCCCGGATCTTAATTTCAGTGGTGATGCCTGTGGTGTTTTTTTTGTCAGTTTTGTCTTTTCAGCACTGATTAGCATGACGCAGGACGACGAGGTCTTATCTAGACGCTTTAAAAGGAGGGCTAGCTCTTCTTCGTTCCCAGCCAGTCCCTCTATGTCGTCCGCAAAGTGCAGGTTGGTGATTTTTCTGTCACCAAAGCTGCCTGTCCCTTCATGCACTTCCAGAGCATCTGACATAATTATCTCTAGGAAGATGTTGAAAAGGGTGGGGGAGAGCAGGCAGCCTTGTCGTACTCCCACCGTGGTCTTTAACCATTCTCCGATGTTGTTGTTGAGGAAGACTGCACTGGGGCCTTATCATAGAGGTTGCATATCATTCTGGTTAGGTTTGTGTTGATTTTGTAGTGTCTCATGGTTGAAATCCACAACCTTTTGAAATCTACAAAGACGTGGTTGCAATCCTCAGGCCATCCCAGTCTGCCTCGTCATATATTGGGCTTTCTCGGGCGATCTGTTTATTTTTAGTGTGTTGACATGAAATTCACAATATGGAATGCAGTGGTCCGATATCTCGGGGATGACCTCATATTTTTGGATATGATGTGGATTATGGGTGTGTAGTAGGTCAAGAGTGTTCCCCCACTCGTTGGTTCTTTAACCAGATGTTCCAGTTTCACTTTCACCCACAGGAGCTTGCAGTCGTCAACATCTAGTTCTGGAACAGCGTGGCAGTCGAGGTTGTGATGGAATGCAACACGTACTCCTCCTCCTTAGTCTTTTCTGCCTCTACGGAATAATTTGTACATATCTTGTATAACCCCTGCATTCGCTATGAAGGGATTCAGCCATGTTTCTGTGCCCAAGATGATGTCGGGTTTATGCCGTTGATTAGGTTTGCTATTTCTACTCTCTACCCACGTGCAGAAGAAAAGTTTACATTCAATATGCAAAATGGCACGTGTCTCCATTTAGCTTGTTGACTGCAGCGCATAGGAGTAGAGCAGTGTGGTGGTTGAAAACTTCGAATGTCCGTTGGTGTGGAGATTGAGGGATTCAGAGAGAAATCTGGGAAGGTAGAGTCTATCCCTGCACTACGGGATCAAACAAAGACTAGCTAATCTGGCAACCGCAGACAGTACAGTGCCACGGCACGTCAGAATTAGTAGTTTGTTTGTTGTAATTAGATGTGTCGATGCTTTGGCATTGACGATGGAACCATTACCCACATTGTTCACAAGCAACGCCTCTGTCCTCCAACTGTACAACATGGTCACATGCTCCGCAGATCCAACATGACTGGGATTCGGAACATGATCGGGTATGCAAGGGAGAACAAGCAGCACTAGCAGTAACGTTTGGTCAAGGGTTGGGTTCAGGAGAGTACGAATTTGCCAGGAGAATGCAGGCCAGATACAATAGTACCAGTCTTTGACGGCTGAGGGCTTCTCTTTACAGCATGATCGAGTCCAAATTGTCATATATAAGGCCTATTTCTGGTCTCTCGGCATCACAGATGAACAATTTACCAGAGCCGTTACCACAATGGAATATAATGTAATTTTGTATTTGAACATACCACAAATCACTCCGTTAGTATCAGCCTGAGAGCAAACGCAGTAATGGAGCTTTGCTACGCTTCAAGTAAGACAGGAAGTGGTAACAAACATCGTGCCGAATATCAACAATGCACTAGAAACCCTGAAATCCCATAATTAGCTAAACATTTTGAAGACAGTGACTTTTGGCTCATCCCTTGAATTAGCTAAACATTTTGAAGACAGTGACTTTTGGCTCATCCCTTGTTCAGCAATGGTGACATTTTAGTTAATAAATCACAGTTTGTTGAGGATTTACTTGACTAATAATGTCATAGTCAAAGAAATATTCCTCATCACAAAAACATGTAAACGAATTTGAGGGCTTGGTATACTGTCCTATATTTAATGGCCCACCTGTGTATGTAACATTTTTGTTTTTTTTAACTGCCTCAGTTTATCACACAGATGTTAACTTTTTAGAAGGTTTTAAAACCTTTATTTAAAATAGAAAATGTAGAGCAACCCGCAAAAGTTCAAGTTACAAAAATTATCAAATGTACTAAGTGCAAACCCAATCTAAAAGCTTCAAATTTTATATAAAACCATGTCACAAAGGGACGATGATATTTTAGATATTAAATTAAATGTATCAAATTTAACTATTATATAAAACTTCTCCAGTTTAAAAAATATGTCAATTTTTTAATAAACTTTAAAAAAAAATAAGATGTGTAATTTCTTTTTAAATATTTTTGTAATTTTGGATATGTTAAAGTACAAAACCCTAAATTGTAACATAACTAAAACTTATTGTACTAACATTACATGGCAAACCACCCATTGTTACATATTTGACACTTACTGTACTTACATTGAATTGCGAACTCCCCGTTGTAAGATATCTAACACGTATTGTACTGAAATGGCAGTGTGAACCATCCGTTGTAACATATCTAACACTTACTGTACTGACATTGTGTGGCGAAATACCCGTTGTAACATATCTAACACTTACAGTACTGACATTACAGGGCAAACCATCCGTTGCAAAATATCTAACATTTACTGCACTGGCATTGCATGGTAAACCATCAGTTGTAACATATCTAACGCTTACTGTACTGACATTGCAGGGCGAACCACCCGTCAGCACAAGATGACCCTTCTCGGCAACGTCCCCATTTATCACACAATTTATTCTTGCAAAGACACAAGTACATACACTTTTTTCCAGAGTAGCCTTCTGGACAATCAGAGTCTGAAGCCAAATCAGTTGGAGGGGAGGGAATGAAAAGTTGTTTGGACAAATTTTATTTTAAAATTAATTTTATATGTAACTGACCTAGAAAAATTTAAATCTGCTTCTCATTTAAATCCTAACACTTTGTCAATGTCTTTGAAAACTGAAATAATTTTTGTGAAAGTCTAGGTGTAATGCCAAGGAAATACATCTTTAGTCTAAGACACAAAATGACGATTCATTTTTAATATGTCATTATAAAATAAAGAAAATCGTTCATCAAACTTCGCCTACAAGAAAAGTAAACATGGAATTAAACCTACTGTAATTTTTTAAATGTTAAATTAAAACAAATCCTGTGAGTAAAAATTTGAACAAAAATCACTGCATAGTTATTATCTTTTGGCTTATATTAAATGCGTTTAATGATATATCAAATAGCATTGATGTTATGGAGCATAGAGACTAAAAAGTTAATACAAATTCACTGACCTCTTCTTTTTATAGTTGTCATTTTTGTGGTTGTCCTTATCACTGCTGTCGTGTTTGTAACTTCCGTTTGTAATGTGCTGGTCACTATTGTGGCAGTCGTAAATGTTATATTTTCTTAGGAAATATATGTGAAACCAAATTTGCCTTAAAATAATATAAATTTCAGTTATTTTGTTTGAATAATTTTTTTTTTTTCAGTAAAAAGCCTCATTTTTTTATTTTTATTCAAGTTTAGGTTTAAGAAGGTTATAGAGATTACTACTTGTGTTGCAATTTCTTTCTTATTTTTCATGAAATCTCTCTTACAAAAATGAACGAAAAGTGACAATTAGAATACTATTTTTGTCCAAGGGTTACGTCCAGGATTGAAAATTTCGGAAACAAAAATGAGGCGACGCGAATTAGAGTGCTGTCTTTTTTTAATCTGATCGAATCATAATTTTTTTTTTTTTAAATTATAACAATAACAAAACTCTCATTGTCTACTTATATTTAGCTTAAATATTTAAATGAACAGCTACTGACGTTTAGTTTGTGATGTTGATGATTTTATAGTTGCTATATCCGAAGACGCCATCTTAGTACGTTTGCTGGCAGTCATAACTGCCTTGGTCGTGATAGGACCTGCTGTTTTTATCGTCATAGCAGCAGGCGTAGTTCGTGTTGTGCTGGGAAAAGTCGTAGTTTTCATGGTGTTGGAAGCAGTAGTAGGTTTTATGGTTGCGATAGCAGTGGTAGCTTTCATGGTGGTGGTAGTAGTCGTTGTTTTTAGGGTGGTAAGCACAGTCTCCGCTTTTATGGGGAAGGAAAAAGACGAAACATATTTTTTTTTAAATAAATAACTCAATGGAAACTTCTGAGAAAAATACAGCTGTACCGGTGTTTGGTGAACAGATAACACATGCATGCAACTCACGCGTTAAGCATTCGCCATTCACATGACACAAATGATGTAGGCACGCTGTTGAACACACACTGGTACAATATGGTCCGTAGAACGGAGGGGCGCATGCTGGAGAAAGAGAAAAAAACACAGATTGCATACAACAACAAACAATTTTTTTTTCAATTAAAAATTTTGAAAAATGAGAAACAAAAAAAAAAAAACGTATTTGAAATATCCACAAAAATTAACTATAAATGTGTTAACTGCAATTTAAATTGGTGGACGCCTAAAAGTCCAAATGACATGAAACATCTCTGAGTATGTGTGCAGTTAACGCTTAGTGAGACATGATATGTATGTGTTTGTGCAGTCAACTCTCGGGGAGAAGATTTTCTGAACAGCTTTGCGCTTTGAGAACATCGATTTCAATGCAAGTGCATTTTAAAAAAAAATAAAAAGGCTTTGCTAATGTTCAATAGTACATTGCTAGCATGGACCAAATAAGATGCTAAAGATGCTGATAATTAAGCATATTCGACCACCTTAAAATGTAAAATAAAGAATTAAATTTTTTTTTTTATTAAATTGCAAAGTTTTGATTAAAAGTAATCTATGATATTCATCGTTTGCTAGGGTAACAGATACTAGAATGTGTAGAAGAATTATGTTTTTCATTCAGAGCGTTAACTTTAGTGTCATCACCTACCACCAAAGACTGAAACCTCAGATATATCCAACGCCTTTCCATACGTCCCTGTTTTGTTCATACGAATAATCACAGACTCTGCTGGCTCGGTGGTTGTGGATAATATCGACACGTAATTCCTTTTCCCGTCAAAAATGAATGGCAGGTAAATGAAAGGAAGAGTTGTTTGGGTAATGATTTCTATTGTGAAATTTACACCCATCATGCTCGGATATACAGCTGCAATAAAAATGTGTCAGTTTTGAAGGTGGAATTAGAAAAATGTCATTGGGATAGACTATGAACCCTGTGACGTAGCAAGGGTAAGTGCTACCTGGAGCCATGCAAGATATTTGTCACACATTTTAACCACAAAATTAAAACAATAAAAAAAAAAAAAGAATGCCCAACTTATAACAATTTAATTGTTCGAAAATGCGGTCCCTCCATGTAAAGACATGGTGCTTTCAAAGACGAAATATCCACTCCACGCCAAACAATGCTATTCATTCTCTTTTTAAAACAGTTACCGGTCAAGCAGTCATTCACATCTGTTGGCCTCATTGCCCTTGAATCAATGCAGAATTGTGTGCCGACACACATCAAACCTACTTATTTGCCTACTAATTTCTCGTTTCTTTTTTTTTTTTTCTTTATTTTTGACAAGCTTTTCAAACCTGGTCTTTCTTCACGACCGCATAGATATGAAACGAAAGTCTTTCTCATGTATGAATTTGTTTTCCTCCACTGTGAGTCCACGATCCATCTACAACTTCCATGCAGTTCTTCCCTGTTATCACTTTAGCTATCGCCAGCTAACGGCCTCACGCACGCGTTAAAGATGCAGGAGTTTCAGTAATCTTACGTTATACTAAGAAAATTTAATTTTAAAGCGGCACTTATTAAAATGTAATGTTGTGATGATGCACAGAGTGTTTAAATAAATTAGACAAAGGTATGAATAGCTGTTTAACTTTAATAAAAGGACTGCCAACATCTACTTTTTGACAAACTTACGATGTGTTAAATAAACAAGCACGTCAAAAATAATCGACTTCCGCTCCAGTTGTAATGTCCACGTTTGCTTTGGATCTTCCGGTGTTGCCATGGCACTAGGCGTTATTATTCCATATTCACCATCGACTGCATTACTGGCGTTGTGAGAATTCCGAGTAGATGATAGGGATGCGTTTTGCTTCAAGGCAACATTTTGACCTGTTCAATAAAAATACATTTAGTGTTACTAGTTATAATGTTAAAGAAACCTTTTGGATAATAATAGTTTAAAAATATAATACACAGAAAATCATTATCAAATGATAACAATCTTTTGACTATAACGGGGGGAAAAATTGAATAGAATGTGCAATAAAATAAACTTAATTTTTTTTTTTTTTTAAAGATCAAAACCAGGACATTTTAAAATGTAAAAATAAAGAAAAAGGGAATTTTAAAATCATTTTCTGACAAGATTGTCTCCAAATAGACAAAATAAAGTTTTTTTTGGGGTTAAATATTAAACCAAGACATTTTAAGTGTTAAAATATTTTTTTTAAAACAGTAATAAAATCATTTTCAGACACGATTGTCACAAAATAAACCTTTATTTTCTTTTACACAATAAAGTTGTTTTTGTTGGTGTTGATTAAAATATATACATATATATTTGGTAGCAACATTATTTTTGCCTTTGTTTTTCTATTATGAAATAAACACATATTTGTTATTCCAACATTAATATTTTTTTTTGATCATTATAACACAAATTTTATTTTCGATTAACAACATAAATTTGTATTTGCTTTTACAAAAGATAAAATGATTAGATTTTACTAAAATAAATATTAAATTAAGAACTGGCAACAGAGGGCTGTCGAGCTTGCGCTCTTTATGTCTTCCACAAAACACCTCTCCCCAACCCGGTATCGGGCCATGGAGCAGCACTTCGGGGATTTCTCTTTGTCAGGACAGCACCAACTTGAGTCTGCTCGACTAGGTTCTCCGCTGGAGGCCGCCCCATCTCAAAGACACCCAATCGGTCCGACTCTGTGTTTGCACACGATCGACTTTCTTAGGTGTCGGAATGGAATAATTTACGTCCTACAATCTTCCCCCCCCACCCACCCATCCCTGGGAATCGTTAGACGCCCTTTAAGAGGTATTCTACAGTGGGTCTCAATAATGCAACTAATTTGCAAAGTAGCTGGAACGAAACGGTTGCCTTGGAGCAACTTCTCAGGGCTGCGTAGTAAGAATCATCGGCCAATGGTTACCACCCTTAGCTCTCACCTCATATCCATTAACGGCAATTTGTAATCATGATCCCTACCCTGTCTCCCTCTTTTCTTCCAGTTGGGAAACATCAAAACTGACTACCCTGTACCCAGTAGTTGTGTTACCCGTTTTATGTCGAGGGGGCCGGTGACCGACACATCCTAATCGAAATACCACCACAGACTTGTCAAGCGGAGCCCCGCAAACTAAATAAACAATTGTTTGCTATTTAAATTACATTGTGTAATGTATTTTGTAATGCTCTTGGTTATTTTGAAAAAAAATTATATAATTTAGCGAAGTTTTCGGGAATTATATTGTTCGCTAGTGAACTCATTGTTGAATCATGCTTAATTTCAAACATATATAATT
Organism: Lymnaea stagnalis; assembly: GCA_964033795.1. Lineage (NCBI taxonomy): Eukaryota > Metazoa > Mollusca > Gastropoda > Lymnaeidae > Lymnaea > Lymnaea stagnalis. Next base: position 149,618 of record CAXITT010000393.1, on the reverse strand, counting down.
ATTTGTAACATACTCTCAATACCTAAATCACTAATTAGGAAGCATTCCTTTAGGAAGCAGTCCTCGAGTCACCCCAGAAGCGTAATATGCATAAGAATGAGCTATGTGACCGTAACGCGAAAGAGTTGTAAAAATTGAGATGAGTTAGTATTCTTATAAACAAAAATAGTTATTTTCTATTAGTTTACGCAAATATAATAAAATTAAATGGGCAAAAAATACTACTTCAATTTTCCCAAAAGGGTATCTAAGTTCATCTGCTTAAACTATAGAGGAATCTCCGACTTAATATAATGTACAAAATCATCACACATTAAATAGAAAGAAAACTAGAAAAGTACAGTGAACAGATCCTAGTGGACTATCAATGTGGATTCCGGCAGAATAGGTCAATCACTGATGATATTTTTACCATAAGATGTCTCCTGCAGAAATGTTACGTATATAACATCGACAAACACCAACTATATGTGGATTGCAAAATATCATATGATAGTGTAAACAGGAATTAGTTTTACAATGCTCTTCAAGAATTTGGAGTCCCTAACAAGCTTACTCGGCTCATACATATGACGATTGCCAACATCAAAAGTAGAATCAAATTGGGAAGGTAGAATAATCTAGGGAGTTCCAGTTAATAGGGCCTCAGACAAGGAGACTCACTATCATGTGTCCTGTTTAACTTCAAGATAGAAAACAAAATTATTAGAAGCATACACGTTAGCACCTTTGGAACCTTAACAAACTACTTCCAAAGAGGTATTACAGAAAAAAAAACATCATGAACCTTATATTGCCAACCATTGCAGTACCTGCCATATGCAGACGATATAGCGGCTACTGAGTAGAAATAATAAGGACATAATCAAAGCATTCAGATAATTTGAAAATGAATCAGTCAAAGCTTGTTTGATACATATGAACCGAAGACAAAATATATGATAATGTCAAAAAAATAATATACTAATGATAACATCAATATAAAAAAAAGACACATTTGAGAGAGTGGCTACATTCAAATATCTAAGGGCAACTATAAATGAGCACAATGAGATAATGTCGGATGTGAAAGAAACAGCAGGCAACCGTTTTTATTTCAGCCAACAAAAGCTACTGGGAAGCAAAATAACCTCAAGGGGCACAAAGAAGCTAATATACACGACTATCATAAGACCGATTGTAACGTACGCTAGTGAGACTTGGACCTTTACCAGAAAAGCAGAGAACCTGCTCAACACATGGGAGAGGAAGATCTTCTGAAAATTAACGACTTAGTGATAGAAAATGATAGCGGGAGTATCCGTACAAACCAAGAACTTTACCATTTGTACAGAGACCCACCCATAGTCACAATGATAAAAAAGGCAGACTACACTGGGAAAAAAATGTTTAAAGAATGCCGAAATGTAGAGCAGCAAAGTTATATACAGGCAGAATCCCAGGGAGCAGATGACGCACCGGTCGCTTAAGGCTGAGATGGATCGATCATGTGAAGACGGATATACAGCAGTTGATGGATATACACCAGACGTAAAAAAATATATATTTCTATTTAATAACTTAAATAAAGTAATTAAAACACAAACACCTTTTTCTTTCAGTGGCAATTCAAAGCATGTCGGAATCCTGCTCATTTATATAAGAGACTAGTGAGTACCCACATGCGTTGCAATGCCACTCAAAGATAGAAAGTGTTTGCATGTTAAGTTTGTTTCTTCAAGAGCTTTTAAATACTCAAAGTTTTTCTTTTTTTTTCCATCTGGTATATACATGAATAAATCAGAAGATTTTCCGACGCGAGAGCAGGCCACATACATCTGTCCATTGGCGAAGCATGGGTTTTCCAAATTTAGTCCACAAACTTGTAGCGATTTCTCGTTTAGTGCCCGTATTGATATGACAACGTTGATCGATTTGTTCATCAGTATTCCCCATGAAATCATTTGAAGACATTTGTGATCTGTGTTTGGCTTTGGCATCAGAGATGCTACACGATGGTAAATTTGGCCTTGCACTTTACTTAAAATGTTGGCATCTGATTCTCGAACACGATATTTGTTGCACCCAACGATGTCATTTGGAAACATGAATTGCACTTGCGTATGTTTGCCAAGAAATGTTTCGATTGACATGTTTCACTTGATACCAACGTTGATTATGGTTCGGGTGGTGAATGTAATTCTGGCAAGTTCATTTTCCCATCCGCGCAGCAAATTCCTGGTGTTTGTTTTTTTTTTTAAATTTGAGGGCACTGCAATACATGCATAATTGATATATTTATCCAATAACCACACTTGGATTAAGACTGTAATCATATTAGCATCGTAATTGAATGTAGTAAGATTTAATTCAGCGTGCAGTGTTCGTCTGGATCGAGCAGTGCGTACTCTATCGGAATCCAGTCTTGTTTCTCGCTGCTCGAATGATTCAGACAAACGGGTTTCAGCATTGCTTACTCGGCTGGTTTTGATTCTTGGTTTCAATTGCTCGACTGTTTCAGGTGAACGGTATCGAGGATTGCGTCCTCGAGTGGATTCTAGTCTTGCTTTCCGTTGCTCAACTGTTTCGAAAGATCGGGACTACTTTTCCTTTCGTGCTTGAGGTTTAGATTGACCAAAAACTTTTTGTTTGTGTGGAATAATTGATTTGACAGCGAAATTATTGCTTTGTGACATCCGTTATTAGCAATGGTATTTCACAATTAACACAACTTGTTAGGTCACAAACAAAAAGAAATATCGCTGTTTGTATTTGATTCAATTAATTTACAATATTCCTAACGTTCATAATTTTCACACGTTAGGATCTCCCATCTTTTTACATGAAAACCTCACACAATAGGTACGTTCATTGTTGGCAGGAGATTTCCAGTTGTATAGTTTCTCATTAATTTATAAATCGTAAATTCCAGCGGTAAAAAAATGACCATAGTTCAATACCTACGTTGTCAAGTGTGTTATTTAATTACTTGAGCAACCATCGATTCATGTAAAATGTATTTACATCACACAAAACATCTTCGAAATTATAAGACTCTATTCAAGAAATACTCTTAGTTGAAAAAAAAACGCGATTTCGATGTCATTTCCGATTCTAAAATACGTCACAAAATTCAAGCATATTTTTACAAATAACAAAAACACTCTCTACACTAAAAATGTAAAAACGTGTTTTCTCTGCTTTACTACAAATGTGTAATTTGTTCAAGGTCGTTTGTGTTGATATCTCCGTTATAAATTAGATTGATGAAGCTCATTTAAGAAAATAAATTGAATTTAGGGTCCGCAGCCCTAATTGGAATATTGTACAGTGGATGTACTGAATTTGAAAAATTTGCCGGCGGATTCAGCTACTTCCACACATGAAATAGCTCTGTTTGAAATTATAGTTACAAAGCTCTTAGAAGAAAATATGAAATAAGGGTCACTGGCCCAAACAGAATATTGTAAAATGTTTCTTATAATTTAGAAACATTTTCGGTAGTGCGCATTTCACTTGACCCATTTTTATTACAATCGAATGAATGGTATAGAAATGCATACTATAATTATATAGATAATAGAAGTGTGCAAAACGAATTTAGTGCCCTCCGCCACAAAAGGACTATTGTAGAATTGTTGTATTACTTCAGAAACCTACTTAATATGTCACACACTCAATTTAATATCACTATTTGTATTTGATTAAAAAGCTATCCATACATGCATTAGCTCTATTTGAAATTACAGTTGTATAGCTTATATAGAAAAAACGAACATAGGACCCCTGGCTAAAAACGGAGTATTTTAAAATGGTTGTAATCATTTAAGAAACCTTTGAGGGCGTGCGCACAACATCTCTCTAAAATTTTATCGCATTCTAATAATGTAGAGGAGCGCATACGGAATTTTTTTTAATAAAGCTCCTAATGTAAGGAAAAAATCACGAATTAGGGGCCAATTGCCAAAAATGGAATATTTTAGAAGGGTTATAATGGCTCAGAAAAATGCTCTGGCTTATGGACAACAACTAACCTCAGTTTTATCGTTAGCGCTTGAATGATGTAGGAGCGCATACAGTTTGAAATTATATTTATATAGCTCATTTTGTAAGAAACAAATATAGCACCCCTGGCTCAACACTGATTATTTTAAAACGGTTGTAGTAATTTAAGAACCTTTGTGGGCGATAGAACAACAACTCACTAAATTTTTATCGCATTCTGAAAAATGGTATAGGAGCGCATAGAAAATTATTTTTTTCAAAGCTCATAAAAGAAAAAAATATGAATTTGGGTCAACGGCCGAAAACGGAATATTTTAAAAGTGTTGTAATGAATGAGTAAAATGGGTATGTTTATAGATAACAACTCGTCAAAGTTTTGTCGCAATCTTATGAATGGTGCAGGAGTGCATACTGTTTGAAAACATATTTATATAACTCGTATAAGAAAAAAATGTAAATAGGGCCGCTGGCTAAAATTGGAATATTTTGAAAAGTTTATAATCAGCTAAAAACGTTTGCGGCTATGCTTGCAACATCTAATCAAAGTTTTATTGCAATCGGATAAATGGCGCAGGAGAGCATATGGAAATTATTTTTTACAAAGCTCATATTAGAAAAAATACGAATTAAGGGCCAACGGCCGAAAACGGAATATTTTTAAAAGTGTTTAAATAACACAGTAAAATGCACTGGCCCATGGACAACAACTCACTAAGTTTTGTAGCAATCGCTAGATTGGTGTAGGAGCGCATTCTGTTTGAAAATATATTTATATAGCTCATATTGGAAAAAACTAATATAAGGCCCCTGGCTCAAAACTTAATACTTTAAACTTAGTTGTAATAATTTAGAAACCTTTACGGACATGCTTGCAACATCTCACCAAAGTTTTATCGGAATCGGATAAATGGCGTAGGAGCGCATATGAAATTTTTTTTGTACAGAGCTCATTTTAGAAAAAAAAAACGAATTAAGGGCAAACGGCCGAAAACGGAATATTTTTGAAAGTGTTTAAATAATACAGTAAAATGCACTGGCCCATGGACAACAACTCACTAAGTTTTGTACCAATTGCAGGTTTGGTGTAGGAGCGCATACGGTTTGAAAATATATTTATATAGCTCATATCAGGAAAAATGAATATAAGGCCCCTGGCTCAAAACTGAATATTTTAAAACGATTGTAATAAAAAATAATCATATACGGGCATGGTCGCAATATGTCGTTAAAGTTTTATCAGAATCGGATAAATGGCGTAGGAGCGCATGTGGAAAATATTTTTTTAAAAGCTCACAGAAGAAAAAAAAACGAATTAAGGGCCAACGGCTAGGAATGTAACACTTTGTAAGGTTTATAATGAGTCAGTTATATGGCCGGTTATGTGGACAACAAATGAGCAAAGTTTTGTTGCAATCGCATGAATGGCGTAGGAGAAATTTCGAGACATACAGACATACAAACATTCATTTTTATATATATAGATTTAAAAATAAACATTAATTGCCCTACAAAAGAAGCAATTAATAAACAAAGATAAAATTATCTTTAGCCCAATAATATTTCTTTGATACTTTCGGGATTTTATTAATGTATTGTTATAAGATGAAGTTAGTACATGGGAAAAATTTAAACACACAGAAACTCACATATGTAAATATATATATATATATATATATATATATATATATATATATATATATATATATATATAATATATATATATATAAAATATATATAAAGAGAATTAGAATGTTTGTAAAATATCTTATACTTATAATAAAATATATTTATATATATATATATATATATACATACATAATATATTTATGTAGCAAATACGTCTAAAGTGAATTAGCATGTTTGGAAAATATCTTAAACTTATAATAAAATATATTCAATTAAAAATTTTGAAGCCTTTAACTGTACTCGTTTCAGTGCAAGTCAAACCAAGTCCAAAAAGTGATACAATTTTATCAAAAGAGACATAATCATGACATTAAAATTAAATACACTTATGAAATACAGAACAGCACAAAAAAGTATATTCACCCACTCCACCCTATAACTTTTACAAGACAGACAAAGGACGGCAGAGGAGGGGAATCAGAGTAGTATAATTGAAAGAGATGTGTTTTGAATGCAGTTTTGATGGCCTGGGTGGTTGGTATATTGCGTATGTATAGTAGCAAAGAATACCATTGTTTGAGGGCGCAGAAACAGGAAGATCGTTCACCATATGTTTTATTGTGTGTCTTTGTGAATAGACAGATAGGTAAGATAGGAAGGGCAGGAGTCCAAGAAAAAGTTGTGACAGAGAACAGACAACTTGTAGTCAATGCGTGTCTGTATAGGGAGCGAATTAAGGGAATATTCTTGCATTCACCATTTATATGTAGACATTTTTAGCGTTCTCCCCAAGCCGTTGCCAAATCTAAAGGATATCTAATTAAGTTGGTATTGGTATTATTGTCAATAAAGCAATAGATGGTCCATTTCTGTGCTCGAGACATACTTTAGATGTTATTCTGTTAATTTTATAAATAATTTAATATTTTTTTCTTTATTTATGTGCTGAAAATGAAAATTTACTATGTGATAAAAACAATTCAATTTATTTGGATCAGTAAACTTTCGTATCTTATCATATCTATTTACAAATTTACCAACTTCATATTTGAAAAAAACACAAAAATAACATCAAATCCTCAAATAGGTTACAAAAACACAAATCAAAATAACGGAAGTGTATCCATAGTAACACTGTACCCAAACATTGGTCAATTCACACCACAATAAGTCCAAATCACACAAGACATTACTATACGTCACATCACAAGGCGTCATACACCAGAATACAGCTCATAAGTCATGCCCCCATGTACGCTTTAAATGTATTGTTCGTGGTAGTTGTAAAGTACGTCAAAGAAGTGTTTGCAGTATCATCAGATCTGTACCCAATTATGATGATTGTCCAAACAGGAGCTCTTTAACAAGATGGTCACTCCGATTAATTCAAATGATCATCAAATCCTCCATACCTTCGTATACAGGAAATCCGGGTCTTATCCCCTCCTACCAGTAGCTTGGAGGGAATGTGGATTTTGAGTGGGCCCGTGATAGTCACCTATGTCAGCCCTTTATGTAAAAATTAAAACAGATTTCATGACTTATCGATGCTCAGTGATCAACATATCATGCCGTCCACATTGAACTTTTAGCCAAAAGATTTGCTCTGTTCCTTAAACCTTCACTCCCTCATAAAAATAGTCTGATTGAGTAGAACAGAACGAATGTCCTGACGTCTTGCCAAGACAAGAACGGTTATTTAGAAAAACCTTACATTAAAACTTGAAATTAAAAAAAAAATATTTTACCCACTAAAACACAAGATTATTTGAAACACTGAAACATGACTTATTTATTCCATTGTAACTTTTTTTATTGTAAACCACCGAAAACAACGATGTTCAAAGAATTGAGACATAGTTGTGTCTTACTCAAGGAAACCCCGTTTTCTTTAATACAACGATACACGCCCGTCATTAGCAGCACAAAACTCGCCCTTTCGTAATACACTGAAACACGCACTTCTTTAATACACCAAACTAGCCCTTCTTTAAAAAATAGAAACACGCCCTTCTTTAATAAAAAAAATTCACCCTTCATTAATGCACAGAAAACGCCCTTTGATACACAAAATAAATCCTTTTTTAATGCAAACAAAGACGCCATTCTTTAATACACAAAACACGCTTTTTAATACACATAAACACGCTATTGTTTAATATACATATAAACAATCTTATCTAATGCATATAATCAAGTAGTTATTTTATAAACAGAAACTTGCACTTGTTTAATACATACAAACATGCTCTTGTCTAATACAGACATAAAAAAGCATGCATTTGTTTAATAAACTAAAACATGCCCTTTTTTATAACACTGACACATGCACTTTCCATTCTTAATATACATAAAAACGCACTTCTTTAATACATCAAAACTTGCCCTTATTTAACACACAGAAATATGCCCTTTTTAAATGCTGAGAAACAGGCCATTCTTATAGCACCAAAACGCCCTTCTGTAGTACACAGAAACTCGTCCTTCTTTAAAACACAGAAACAAGCCCTTTTTAAGGCATAGAAAAACGCACTCGTCTAATGCACAGAAACATAACCTTTTTTTTAATACACTAAAACATGAACTTGCTTAATACACAGAAAAATGCCCTTGTTTAATACACGGAAACGAGCCTTAGTTCAAAACGAAAAAACCAAACCTTGTTTAATCTAGGAAGCACAGACCTCTAAAGATGTGAACTGAACACAGCATGTTCGGTGTCGTCAATTTCAAGAACACAGCTTGAGCCAGGATCGCGTCACCGCTGCACCAAGAATCCACCGTGTAGTTGTTGATGATGAAGGCTTTTCTCTCGGGGCACTCTAAGGTGCCATTAGAAGTATCGAGTGTGACGCTTAACGTTTCCTTGTTTACTGTAAATTTAATTGCCATGCGTTTCATTTTGATAAAGAATAATGTAACTTATCGTTAAATTTACTCATTTAAAAAGGAAAAACTTGTAAGCTTGAATTTTAAAAAAAATAATTCTATAAATTATAAATGCAGATTTGCTTACATGTTAGTTTGTTGTTGTGATGTTTCTTTGTTTTGTTTTTTTTAAAAAAGGTTAAAAGAAACTAAGATTTCCTCAGATTAAAATGATATAAAGTAAATTTGAGGATCTAGATATTTTTAAAAAAAGATCCCACATTGCAAAAAATTTTTTAAAAATAAAAAAAAAAGAGGGAGAAAAAAAATCATTAATAAAAAGAAAAAAAAGGAAATAATCATAACTACTACTATCCCTTTTAAAAAAAAATTAGTATGATTTTTACTTTCAATACAAAATGTGTTTTGTTTCAAAGACGGGGCATTCTTGTTTTTTAAAATATTCAGTAAAGTGACGCCAATGGACATACACCAATCTGGAGCTATCCTTTGCAGACCAATATTCTTGCCCTTATTTACAATAACAGATCTAGAAGGATAACTCTAGATTGGTGTACGTCAATCAGCCTCACCATTGAGACTAGTCTGTTGCCTAAAGTGTTGTCTAGGTCGATCAATCTATCCGCACGTTTAATTCCATGTGCTTCTATCTATATATTTTAGCTGTCGTTAAAATTGATATTTTTAACACCTCAATTACCAGGATTTTGAGAGACGACACGGATCCAAGTGACGTAATGCTGATTATGAAAATAGAACTTGACTTGGCTGGTGATGCTCATGCAGGTTTTGTCATCAAAGTCGGTGAGGGTAAAGCGCGTATTTGTCAAGATGTCTCCTAAATGAAAATGACAACAACAACACAAAAAAAAAAATGAAAAAAAAAAAAAAAAAAAAAAAAAAAAAAAAAAAAAGAAAAAAAAAAAAAAAAAAAGAAAGTTTGTGATATAGAAGAGTGATCCAAATATAACACACACCATATCTATCACTCTCTTTGAATAACGTAGTAAGGGGAGGGGCGGTCGGTGGTGCGTACCTGATGGTAATTCGTTTAGTTGGTATTTTAGGGTGGTATTTTCTGCAAACTAAAAAAATATATGTATATATATATATATATATATATATATATATATATATATATATATATATATATATATATATATATATATATATTCTCTCTTTTTCTCTCTTTTAAAAAAATATATATATATATATATATATATATATATATATATATATACATATATATATATAAATATATATATATATAAATATTCTCTCTTTCTCTCTCTTTCTTTATCTAACTCACACTCAAACTTACACTCACACAATCACATGCACGCACAACCACACACACCCACCAACACGGCAACCCACACGGCAACCCACACGGCCACCCACACCCAAATACCCCCACATCCCCACCCACACCCTCACCCATCCACCCACCCACCCACACCGCCACCCAAACCCACCCACACCGCAACACCCACATACTCCCACACCCACCCACATCCCCATAGCAACCAACATACCAATACACAACCACGCCCACCCACCCACACACATCCACAGACCCACACACACCAACACACACACACCCACACACACACCCATCAACCCTACCACCCACCCCAACCAACCAAACATGCACAATTATTAATTATTAAATACTTAGATGGAGTAAGCCATTATTAATTTACAGCAAAAATTAATAAAAAAAGAAAAATTAATATCTTAACAGTTTGTAAAAGAGATAGAAATATTTTTCTTTAAAAAATCTGCAATAAATTAGCGAATTGTCCAAAAAAATTTTACCAAATATACAGTTTTTGAAAATATTATAAGAAATTGACAATAACTGGGGAAAAAAAGGCATTGCACACACGTTGTTTAAAGCTAAAAAAAACAAAAATGGATAATCTAAAATAGTGTACTCACTTGCTTGAAATGTAATTGGTTATAATAAAGAAAAATTAAAAAGAACTATACAGAGAATGCTACACAATTAAAAATATATCCACTAGCCTCATTCGTCGTAGTCCTACAACAGAGACGTATGCACATATAGTTATATGAATACAACATAGTTATATGGATACTGATATGATTTGTATGTAGTTCCCTTGCTCATCTGTGAAATATGTGCATATTTAAACTATTTATAAAAATATGTCTTTTGTTATTGAGTTTGCAATCATGTCTTCCATTGTTAAATCTATATATACTTGGGAAACCCTGTTGCGAATAGCAGTGTCCGAGGGAGTCGCGCAGGCAGAAGATGCTTGCAAAGAAGCCCGTGCAACATAAGAGCATTACAGAACGTCAAAGTAAACCAGAAGTAATGGTTCTCCTGTGAGATGTGCAGCCGAGACTAATAACTGTGAGATTAGCAGACAAGAATAACAATATTACTTGATGAGCATTGTAAGCTATTTGATTATGTGTTGATATGCTACTCCATTGTCTTATGAAGACATAAGGATGCCATTTAATTATTAATGAAAGAAACACCATTGCACTTCACTTACCGTACTGACAGCCTTCCCCGAACCAGCGTATAGCACACCTTCCGTCAGCTTCACGACACACCCCTCTTTCGTCACATCCGCCAGACCTACAGTGACACAAGTGCTTCATAAAGGGACCAAACCACTGCAGTTCTGTAATTAAAACAATGAGTTTGCTTAAGACACCACACGAAAAAATATAATTAAAAGAACCAGTATATGACTAGAGGAACTGTTTCGTATGAAATCCATTATCAATACAGGACTGTAAATGACTGTTCCGGCCAAGGACATTATATTAATTATCTGATATTTTTTCTAAACAAATAAAGAAAAATAGTTGTTTTAAATGGTAAATGACTTAATCAAGCCTTCAATCACAAAGATCATGATTGGAATTTATTTCGAAGCTGAAGTATTTCAAAGAACATATAATAATTGCAGTTTTTTTTTTCTTCTTCATTTCTTTACTTTCACCAAATTAATTAATTTGATGATTAGGCCTTTGTCTTAAGTTAAGAGATAGTTTCTTGCAATTTTGTATGCTTGCATGAAATGTCCCATCGAGAGGATTTTTACTTCTTAATTTAGCAGCTAGTGTGCCAGAGAGGAACACAAAATGAAGGCTTTAATTTAAAGCCCATTCCTCGTCTCGTGGATCAAGCCAGCTTCTTGTCGTGGTGACATGGCACCTCCATAGCTTAAGGTCCCAGCCCTTTCTTGACTTATGGAAATAGCCACTTCCTTGTCTTAGGGAACCATTCTGTTCCTTGTCTTAGATACCCAGGACCTTACTTGCCTTAGGGACCCTGCCTCTTCCTTTTTTAAGGGAAAGAGCACAAGAAAAGGAAGTCTTAATGCTAAGAGCAAGATTACAATTGAAATTGGTGCCATTTAAGGGCGAAATTGTATATTAAATCTGCTTTTATGTCTTAAAGGTAAAATCTTTGGAAGGCTAATTGAACAATCTACCCTCAACCTGTCGAGCTCAAACTTAGAACAGACATTTGAAGCAGATGACAACACACTCAATCTATTTGCTGCCTTACCCGATCCCCCAAAACCATTTTTTCCTTAATTTCAAAGGGGAGGGTGAAGCAAATGTGATGGCACTAATTTCACGAACTTAAACTCCCGATAATTGCGCTAAATAAGATTCTTAAAGGAACAAAATAATACCAATGTGTTTTGCACATTACATTGTCTTTTGTTTTTCTGAAATATTTGGTGAAAGAAATCCGAGTTGTAAAAGCGGGCTGATGATTGGAATATTAATACGCTTGTTGGGTGTGAACAAATATTCGGCTCCAAGGTTTATTTAGGAAGAGCACTAACTTGGATTCATTTAAAGTGCCTTACTTAAATGCATCTTAGTAGTATATAAGGTTCATTTTGGACCGCATTGGCGGAGATCGCAGAAGTGGCGGAGCGATGAAATCATAAGGACAAAGGGCGGTGGTTGGCGGAGGGATAAAAAGTATACAGAAAACGGTGCAGGTTGGCGGAGTTAAGGGTGGATAACCGCTTAAGTACGTTTAAATTTGGTTTTGATTTATATTCTGTATCAATATTTTGTCTTGTTGTTTTACTTGTTTTTAAATAGATCATTTTGTTAAATTGAGTATTTCATTTTGAAATAAATCATTTTGTCGTAAGGCTAAATATTTAATAAAACCTCCTGTTTAATTGATTTTAAAAAAAATATATATATTAAGCGAGTGAAACATCGAATAATGCTCAAAATTAAATAACATTAAATTGTGATAATTGATTTCATTGAGTTAATTTTAGTTTTTTTTTTAGTAATTCTCAAACTTCGGTAGGGTCATTTTTTGTTTTGTTTAAATAATTCATTTCAAGAAGTTTTTCTAGTATTGTTTCAAACAAAAAGAAAAGAAAATATTGGTTAATTTACGATGTTAAGCCGCAGAGCGTTGATTGGTGGACAAAACTCACGTGATTTCACGCACAAGACACAGAGACTTTTTGTACAGTTGTCGTTAGAGATTCTAAAGTTCGAAAGGTCAATGACCTTACACAGGTCAACATCTTCATTTTCTAGCCCCTCGGCGTTTAGCGACGTGAAGTTCACAACATCGTCATTCTCTTCCCACCAGTGTTGTCCATGTGTTTTTTTATACTCTATCCCCAGCCACACGGTAGCATTCCCTGCAAGGGAATATGTTGAAACGAATTATGGCATAGCGTGAAATATCTGGGACATCAGTTTTCCGAAATACCCACTATCTTTCTTAATCTAGTATTATTATAATCGAACGCCATGTGAATGACATGTACAAACAACGTAACACCATTGCTACCAAAGTGACACAGTCCAGGTACAATCTAGAAATTGTATTAAAAAAAACATTAATTCAACAATTACAAAAAAAATAAAATTTAAAAAAAAAAAAAATAAAAAAGACTTTGCATTTTATTGTAAAGATAAGCAATCTAATTTAAGAAACTATCTATTTATGCAACAAAAAAAAAGAATTTGTGACGGGTATTGATATTAAAAAAATTATTAAAAATTGTAATAAAAAAAACATTAATTCAACAATTAAAAAAAAAATAAAATTTAAAAAAAAAAAAAATAAAAAAGACTTTGCATTTTATTGTAAAGATAAGCAATCTAATTTGAGAAACTATCTATTTATGCCACAAAAAAAAAGAATTTGTGACGGGGATTGATATTAAAACAATTATTCATATACATTAAACCCTGTGCTGTGGTCACTGCATTATACATTAAAGTATAATTAGTTTGTATTTACCGGGATAATTTCTGTTGTGTTCTATGAATAAGAAACACTTATATACAAGACAACTAAAGAAATTTACACACAATTAATAAAGAAACGAGCAACACCACTCTACAAAAGGATCAAATGGACACATGTTTATGGAAGAATACATTTAGAATACACTAAGAATACATTTATAAATACACCCATTAAAGAAATCGAAAATAAAGACAAAGAAATAACATATAGACTCATATACAACGTGACACCAGTTTCATCAAAGCCATACAAGGACAGAGTTAGGCACATAGAATGTCCACTCTGCAGGACAGAAGCTGATGAGACAGAACAACATTTATATCTGACATGCAACACAATATTACAGACTAAATCTACACTTAAACAAATCATACAAGCAGGTACAGTTCCCCCAGTAGATATAGAAAGATCTATAACACTAAACACAATACAAGCATCCATAAATAAGAAACAACACACAAGAAGTCTAATATTACTTTCACAATACAGAAAACATGTATTGCACCACAGACTTAAGGAATTTTTTCCAACAAACAAAATTACACACACATTACATTAGAAACACTTTTTAGATATAAAATACAAAACATAATTCAAAACATAATGACAAAATAATAAATTTAAATAATTTGTTTATCATTCCAATTCATTTAGACATCCTGCTAACAAATTCATAATAGAAACAAATGTTTAATTTTGGTACACACCATTATAATGTAAACATTTGATTCAGTTAAAACTTCGGAAAATTTGCCTGTAATTATTTTAGTTTTACTTTGAATATATATTGAATGATTTTGAATTTTAAAAAAAAAAATTAAAAAAAAAAAAATTAAAAAATATAAAAAATCACTGAACGAAACATATCTGTATCAGTAACAAATGTTTAATTTTGGTACACACAATTATAATGTAAACATTTTATTCATTTAAAACTTCGTAAAATTTGCCTGTAATTATTTTAGTTTTACTTTGAATATATATTGAATGATTTTGAATTTTAAAAAAAAAAATTAAAAAAAAAAAATTAAAAAATATAAAAAATCACTGAACGAAACATATCTGTATCAGTGTTCGATCAGCCGAAACAGCAGTTCTTTGCGAAATTCATCCGGTCCCAGTTAATTACAAGGATTGACGGTATCTTTCATTTAAATAATTATGTGAACCCTATTTGTGCCCTTAACAGTCTATATGGCAAATAAAGACAATTAGTTGGGCTAATTGAAAGAAGAAAAACAACAGCAACAACAACAATGAATGTTAGGAAAAAAATATAAGTTAAACAACACAAAGTGGGAGAAGTAGGACATTGTGAGAGGGGGGAATCAAAGGGAATTACTTTAACATCCGCTTGACGCAATAGTTTTACTGAAGTAGAACGAAGCCCCTCGCAGTAAACTTAATAGTCAGAAAAGAAATTGGGCAGTAAATTACGTTTTAACGCGTGACAGCGTCATGGATGTTTTGACACATCTCTCAGCCAAATTGGTCGACCAACAAACACCTTCTACTTCTACTCCCTTATGTAACCAATCTTTATGTCTTCTGTGCATCGTTATTTGCATCCCAACTCAATATTTGAAGCTGAACAAGATAAGATAATGTGAAACCAACTCAGTGGCTTCTCTAAATTACGGTACTTATGTGATACCAATATAGGGTGTCACTAAAAACGACCTATACTATCCCAATGTGATAACAAATATAGTGTTCTTCTATAGAAACGATCTAATTATTCTATTATGATGAAAACTTGTTTTTTTTTTCGCTATAAAAAATTATATAGTATCAAAATGTCATGCACATGCAATGAAGTCTATTGTTATTTTCTTAAACGCTGCACTCAAAATTAATAAACAATCCGAATTATTTTCAACTTTAACAATATATAGTTAGCAAAAAATATCTCTAAAAATGTTTCTACACAAACGGCAATGAAAATGAACATTTTTACCGGTTAAAGAAGCGAAAGGCCTTGCTTGCATGGCGTCTGAAAATGATTGTATCGTGTTCACTCTAAGTAGATTAAAACCCAGGTCAATGCAATGCCTCTGTAGACCATATTTAAAGAAATGAAGTATAGGAAATATCTTGTTTCCATCAAATTCACATCAGTTTTTTAGAATATTATTTTTAATTTCCTTAAAGAAAACAACAACTAAATATTTTTTTTTTTACACTGTTAGACTGTTAAAACGTTTTCTTAATCTTACTCTCTGCAAACTCCTTGATATCAAGAAAGATTTGACTTTAGACAACTTCTTGTCGCTATGATATTATTATCACTACTAACAAGTCTCGTTCGACTTTTCTCTTTCTCTCTCTCCCTCGCTGTCTATCTCACTCGCTCTCTCTTTCTTTCTCTCTCTCTTTCTCTCTCTCTCTCTCTCTCTCTCTTTCTCTGGTTGTTGGTTCTTGTTGGTATGTGCTATGTAGGCTTAAATATCTATGGGACTACGTTTAAGCCATGTCAAATAAATAATTAGTTGGAACTAAATTTGTCAAGTCTTAAAAAAAAAACAGGACAAATAAATACAAATTGCAGTGGAATTTCTTCTTGGTTAGAAAAGAAAAAACAAGAAAAACAAATATTTAGAAATAAAAAAATGGTATTCGAAGATCTCAATGTAGCTCTCTCTCTCTGTCTCTGATTAGAAGGCTTCAAGCAAAAATATCCATTTAAGTGTCCTGTTCTTATTGTTTTTTTCAAGGATTGGACCTAGTTTGTTCTAAACTTTCCATTTAATTATCTGAGTTTATTTTTTTAAATATGTCTAAAAAAATGTCATAAAGCATGCACATGGTTTCTTTCAACTATATTTTGGGGGAAGGAAAGTCAAGTGCCCCCGGAGCAAAAATATGTACAACAATAAAACAAAATATATGTTATAGCACAATAACAAATTGTCATTGTTTTTTATTTAAAAAGAATATAAGCTTTTATAATTAACCTATTACAATTAGTGAAATCTATGAAATATCGCTACGATCAATAAGTTTGATTATCCGTATAGTTAAGGCTAATCTTCTTAGAAACTTACGCTATTCGATTGAAAATATCACAATGTTTTAAAACTTTTTCAATTGTGAGCCTATTACTTCCCGTTCACATTTATCTGTATTTTTGTTTTAAATATTTTTTTGCAAGCTCACAAGTTTAAAGCCTGTAAGAACACTTTATTAAACTGAAATTTGCTTTAATTTTAAGGTCTATGATTGTAATAGCGTTTTTCCTTACTATTAAATGTGAGCCATTTTTTGATGTTTTCAAATTAGGTTTTATATTAAAAAAAAATAATTTAAAACTAGAGAATGGCGTTATTTACAATTTCAATGATGACATCATTCTTTCAAAAATATGGTTATTGTTAGCAATCAGTGTTTCTTTCAACTATCTCTCAGGGAGGGCACTGACCGTGGGAGCACAATGTGTACAACAATATAACAAAAACATATTTTTTTTAATATTATAAATGACAATTGCATAGTAACTGGTGCCTTTAATCAATGACAATTTGGGAATCTCACTGTGGTCGATATAGTTGATGATCCGTATATTTAAGGATAATTGTTATGGTATGCGGTTATAAAATTCGCATTGACCACACCAGTCTTACTTCCTGTGATGTGTATGTATCGCTTTATTAAGTTATTTATTTTTTGCTACTCCACAAGTTTAAAGACTTAAACGAAACTATATTAAAATACATTTACATACCTTTAAAGGTCTAAAATGTTAGTTAGTCAAGTATTAAAAATGAGCAATCTATTTTCAAATTATTGTTCATCGTAAATGCGTAAATAAAAAATTAGGCATAATGCTGTATAGTTTCTAACTTAGAATTTAAAGGGCGCAAAGAAATAGCGCATGTTTCATAAATTATTATAAAATCAAAAAGTTTTTTTTTTTTCTATCATTGTGCTACATCTGTTACAAAGTTTCATTTTATAAAAGATATTTCATTTTCAAATACTCAGCCGTTCGCCTATATTTATTATTATTACCTTCCTAACTGCTTTTATCTTTTTAATGTCAGAATAACAAACAAAGTCCCCCATCCATTGGCATGGCCATCATTTGTTTATATTATTATATTTCTTTTAGATGAGAATCAAGTAAAAAATTAAGAATTAACATTTCGATTATAATGCCAATTTCCTTTCTTTGGGGGCATGTGTTAAAAAAAAAATCTTATTCCTAATTGGTCAATTTAAAATAGAGTCCGTGGATTTTGATAAAAATGTTTTAAAGAATAGCGAAGAGACAGTTTAAGAAAAATATAGTAGTTTGGAATTCCAAATATATATTTCAATCTACTGCATATTAGTAAATGTATAATTTATTTTCATTCTAATTTCCCTTAAATAAAATTACACATTAATAAATGTAATGTCTTCTGTAAAAAAAACAAAAAAAAACAACTCATGTCTCCATCAAATAGTTATGCCGCTCATATGCAGTAAAAAAATGGCCAGTTTTCAAAACCCATAATAATGTATAGACCTTTCTAATAAACCAGATTTTTTTTTTCTTTTTGACTCAGGTAAAATTAGGACATATTTAGAAAAGTTAGTCTAAGCATAATAATTATAAGTAAGTTTATTTTTCCATTTGCGTTTATCATGTAAAAAAATTGCAGGGCTATTTCGTAATGAAACCAATTTAAATTGAATTATGTGTTTTTGAAAATTCATTAATTTATTAATTTAGTAGCGATCCATAAAATTAATTTGAATAAAAATAAAAGCCACATTACTGTTTTTAGTTAATAAATTTTGTTTTTGCATAACACAAGCAGGTCATGCTATTTCCGTTTTCACAAGCCTGCATGGAAAGATGATAATTAATTAAGAAAATATCGTCATCACATCTTTAAGACCCTGAAATATCCAAGGCACACGCTGGTTCTAAGGTTAAGTGACATCTATAGTTTTATCTAGATATCTTTCATTGCTCTCCAATTAAGTGGGGAAAGTTGCAAGACAAAAATCAGATATGTGAAAAATGCAATCTTGTATTTTGAACTTATCAAAAATTTTCTGGGGCTTATAATGATTTAAAGGTCGAGAAAAAAAAAGGGTAAAATCGAACGCTCAAGGGTGATATAACTAGAGTGAATATAGCGTTCTTCCCGCTGGTGCGAAATTTAAGATGTTTTTGTTCATTATTATTGCAAATTTAGCCATCTACCTTATACACGTTTGAAATGCAACCTCAAAATTGTCTGAAAGAAAAAATAAATTCGAGTATGCCCTAAATAATGCACAAATCAATTTTTAGTTTGTACGTATGTCTTTAGCACCCTTAATTATGCATCCTTTCACATCACGCCGAACAATGTTAAACTATGGGGTGGATTATACATTATAAGCCCAATCCCTACTGATTATACTCGTGCATTCCACAACGGAGTGAATTCAGTTTAAATATGGCACTGCTCAAATTAATGCCTCCCAAAAGACTTTAAAAATATTCTACCCTGTTCAAAGTATACTAGAAACATCGAATTCAAGCATACTCAAGAATATTTCTCTTCGTTTTGAAATAATCAAAAATGTTCCAGGAAGCAAGCTCCCCAAAACGCCTCCACCCATCAGGATTCTTCGGCACCATCGATTTCTCCCAAATTCTCGATTAAAATGATCGCGGATTTTCGTATCATTAGATACACTGGTTAGTTGCGTAGCTACTATTAAGGCTGCCATGAGCGGCCAAATAGTAGCGCCGTCCTCCCTTTCATGATTCAAATTCTGCAGTGGTCGAAAAATGCCACACCAATGCATACAGAAAAATTTACACTTGGGTGGACCACTGCATTCACCCTATTTTACCTCCTCTAGAAGTGGCGCATGTACAGTTTCTTTTGTGTCAGAGGACAAGTTTCATGTTTAAGCCCATCTCCAACTCCGAAACGTTTATATTCAACCCATTAATTCCACCAAAGTCCATTTTTGCCCCCGTCCTGCAAGTATGGCGCTATTGGACGTTTGTCCCATTTGACAAACCTGTGCTAAGCATATGGCTACTGGTTAATGTCATCCCTCCCCGAAAATCTAAAGTGCCCTTAGGGGGAAACATTCTGAATGAAACACTGCGCATGCGTCTTTTGGCTGTGTTTAAAAAAAAAAAGAAGTAAAGAAAACATTTATGAATATTTCCTATCTATAACTTCTAATCAATGTGTTAACAAAATCAAACAATAAGTCTAGAAACCCACATTTTTAGTTATTAGTAAACCCAGCAGGCTGGCTTCTTTGCTCTCTGTTTTTTTGTTGTTTTTTTAACAAACCTTGGCTTCCGCCATGTTCATCTTTTTTTCAAAGAACACGTAACACAGATCTCCGTCGTGAAAACTGGGATAACGTATGTCACCGTAACAATTGAATCCACAAACTGTGGAATCAACATTCAAAGAATTACGGCTTTGCTGGTAAAGAATTTAATTTTTTTTTAATGCAGTAAATGACGTCTTTTGATTGTGTCTAGAAATAAGAAACACGCGATAGGCTATAAATATATACGAGGATTGAGACAGGGCACACATAGAAAAAATAGGCACAATGTCAAATTTAGGGAGGGAATTTGAATGTAGGAAAGGGTGGGGGGTGTTTCAAGCAGCATGTGGATTTATTTCTTCTTTAATGAGGTTGGAATTTTTAGTAAACGGCATGCAGACTTGTTGTTTCTTTTGGTGGCACGGCACCGGTCTTTTTCGACATTTATTTTATTTATTTATTTAGGCATTTTTATATAGCGCTTATCATAAAGCTCTAAGCGCTTTACAATTATTAAAACATGTAAACTAAGTAAATACAAATGAGACACTAGGATAGTAACTACTATTCTATAGAAACAATGAAAATGGCTATAAAACGAGGACACTTTGACACTTCAGGATCAACCCGAAACAGAAAATGAGGTAGGGCAAGGAGGGTGCATCACAGGTCATAGGCGGACCTAAACAGATGAGTTTTAAGGGACTTTTTGAAAATGGACGAGGTTTCACTATGACGTATATGGAAGGGGAGCTGGTTCCAGAACGTGGGCCCATGGAAGCAGAAGGAGCGTTCACCGATGGTCTTAGTTTTAGTTCTTGGGATTGAGAGGGTTCTACTGTCAATGGAAGAACGTAGTTGTCTTGTGGGGATGTAAGGAAGCAACAGTTCAGAGAGATAGACAGGAAAGTGAGGGTCAGTGAACGAGTTGAAGCAAAGATTGGCAGACTTGTATTTGATGCGAGAGGATATTGGAAGCCAGTGGAGTTGCCGCATGTGTGGTTGAATGTGGTCATGTTTCTTTGATTTAAAAATGAGTCTGCATGCTGAGTTCTGTGCCTTCTGAAGTTTTTCTATGTGGTGTTGAGGAATGCCTGAGAGAAGAATGTTACAGTAGTCAAATTTTGAAAGAATGAGTGAAGAGACGAGAGTTTTTGTGGCATCAAAGGAGAGGAGGTGTCTAAAGGTGCTGATTTTTCTAATTTCGTTATATGCTGATCTGCATATATTCGTGACATGTTTCTCCATGGAGAGGGTGTCCGTAAGCGTGACTCCAAGGTTTCTGGCAGAGGGAGAGAGTGTAATGTCAGAGTTGCCAATAGATATAGAAGAAGGAGCGAATGGAGGGAGAGGTTTGTTTTGAGAGTTGATGAGAAGGATTTCCGTTTTATCATCATTTAGCTTCAATTTGTTGCAAGTCATCCATCGCTTTACATTTCCTTCTTGTCAGTAAGAAAGTCCGGCTACGCCATTGCATAGACATGTGATATTATTTTCAAATGTGTTGCTGTTGTTTCTCTGTTCAGTGATCAAATTCATGTTTCCTTTTAATTTATTTAAAAAATTGTATCTGAATTACTTAATATTCTAGAAGCTAATTAATGTATATCGTTGTTTTTCTTAGATATCTCCATTAAAAATGTTTTGATCTCTTAGATTTTAATTTTAATGTAAATATCCTTACCTATGATTACTTTGTTAAAGTCTGCTAAGACGATCAACCTCATGGCCAGAAGTGATGAAGAAAACGTGGACAATCGTGTCATTTTCCAGATGAAAAGGTTCTTAAAAATTTATTTTTTAAAGCTACATGTGCTTAATTTATGTGATTGATTATGTACAGCAAATTGTTTCATCGCTAACACCCCAGAAACATTCTCAGCTTAGTCAATTTTTTTTCTTTTTAAATGTTATATGAATCCTGTTTTTCCATGAAGTATTGAAGCACTTAATCGACTCAACACGTTAATGTTAAGCAATTGAAATCGTTTTTAGAGTTGTCACTACATCACATTCCTAAGTTAAAATTCATTAATAAAATGTCGGAATGATGATTTAAAACTAGTCTTATCTTTTTCTTCCAATGAGTTAGTCTTCGTTCATCGGATGTAACAACAGGTGCGCACGATATATAGACACATTATTAAATATATCTTTTGAATGAAAGTTGAGGTAAATTTAGATAAGTGGATCCATGGTTTAGATAATTGTAGGCCTACTTATGATTTAGATAAGTGTACATAGGATTTATACATTTCTCAAGGTCGGTCTTCGATCTACGCTCCTGAATAAAATTTAAAAAGTACAGAATAATGCGACTCGAATAATGCGATTCGCATTGTTTTTCGCTTGGTTTTGATCATGCTAAATCACTTTTGAGAAATGTGCATTGGCTGCCTGTCCGCGGTCGCATAGAGTACGAAATTGCAACTTTGTGCTACCGCTGCTTGACTGACCTGGTACCGTCCTATCTCAAAGCGCTCATGACGCCTTACTTGCCCAATATACAACTGCGCTCATCAGATAGTGGCAAACTCTCGATACCATGTGTTCGTCTTGAGACTTATTGAAGGGACACGTTCGCATTTGCTGGCACGACCATTTGGAGCACACATCCTTCCTCAGAAACAGCCAGACACTGGAGTCTTTCAAAACCGATTTGAAAATGTATACATATATTTCGCAAACACCTATTGAGGTGATGTTGTCTACCATCTTTTTCAGCAAGCTATTATCTCATAGATGTACAATGGCCTGTGTTGTTTAGTATTGCAAGGGATGAACTACTTAGAATGGGCATTCTCGAATGAAGTTTTTGTAATGTTGCGTTTTGTATTTCAATGTGGTAAAATATAGATTTTTTTTTATTTCACTTTCAATATGGGTGACTTTGTACCGCGCTTTGAGCCTTTGGGGATAAAGCGTGATTTTCAAATAAGATTTATTATTTTTGTAATGTCAATGTAATTTTTGATTTTTGACAGATATTTTTTTGATGGAGTACAAAATCGTCCTTTTGATAATGTACAAAGTGTTGATTTTGATAATGCACAACAAGAGAACTGTGGCGTTGAACAACAGAGATGCTTTGATAATGTACCAGAGGGTTATCTTGCCTTCGTACAACAGGGAGATTTTGGGTTTATGCGGCACTGCTTTGTCGAGGAGGAGGATTTTTGTCTAGTGCGAGATAATGTAAGTTTTAGGACCTCGACAGGTCACGGGGTTTATGAAGTGGTTATCGGGAGTTTGTCAAGGGCAGTTCCAGGTCAGGGGCGTAAATACAATAAAATAGAAGTCGTTGAAAACGAGAAACATAGTCCGACAGTGGAAGTTTGTAGAATTGAAAAAAGGGTTGCTCAAGGTTTGAGAACCGTCATATGTTTCAGTCTATCTCAATGGCAGAAAATCTGGTTTTAGCTGGCAGGTTTCACCATGGCTACATAGTTTTCTGTTCAGGAGTGAGCTTTTTCCCTGAGGTGCGGTTAGGCTCGAAAAACTTTGCTGTAGTTGATGATTTATGTCTTGAAAGTCAGGAGAGCTCGAAGTTTAAGAGCAAGCAGGCATTTCTCAGACTATTAGTTCAGAAGATTTTGATTTTGTTGAGAAGCTGAGTGATTTCCATGAGTTGGGAGGTGAAGATTACAATTTTTATATTGCTAGTTTTTGTAAACACTGCTGTGTCCCCATGGGTCACACATCAGCTTTTAATTTAACATACATGTTACTTTTCGGGGTTAACTTGATGTCATGTGTGGTGAAACACGTGATTATTAACTGGGGAGAGTTTAACTCGAATAAAAGTTTGCACGTTTTCTACAAGGCGTTGGACAGGTGAAATATTCCGCCCGTAAAAGCTTTGTGGTAGACAGGACAATTTATGGCTGTTGAGTAGGATTCACGGATGTTGAAATTTTTTTTTTACACATGTATAATTACGTAAAATTTAAGTTGTAAACATATGTTAAAAATGATTACTTGCCTTGAAAGCAGTAAGTAATTGTAAAAATTTCCTTCATTGACTTCATATGATCAGTAATTTCTGAGATATCATACTACTAATAAATACCTTTTTTTGTGTTTTTACGTGTAAAATGTATGTAATTAGAAGATAGAAATATAAACCGATGTTATAAATGGTAATTTTTTTGGCTATTTTATCTGTCATTGCTGTGATATGATATTGCAATAAAGATGTACTGATGACTTAAAACATGATGCAAATTTTATGTAATTAGAATAAGCATTGTAAACATAATAATATTAATACGATTTTTTTGCCTGAGATTGTTACTACCGGTTTGTACGGTATCACGTTGATTCAGCACCTTGTATTTTCATTTTCTTTTTTGGAAGATTGTACTCGGTGAGTAGAAACTAAGCGAAAGAGGGGGGATCTGTCAAGGGTATGATAGTCCTAAGTTTCCATGAACATAGTGGTTTTGGATTTCAGTTTACGGGGACTGTCAGGGGTTGACATCTTTATGTTGAGCTGAAACCAAGATTCAAGATTTGTACTGCTAGATTCAGCTTCCAACAAAGGCTCTTCTACATTTCCTTTCTTAATTATGATTCTCTGATGATTCGGGGGAAGCATCGCAAGTCACGTGACAACATGTGTTTATATGCCAATAGAACTTAGAGAAGCATTTACACTCTCATGTTTCTTTTGTCAACCTTCAAAGC
Source organism: Lymnaea stagnalis (assembly GCA_964033795.1). Classification (NCBI taxonomy): domain Eukaryota; kingdom Metazoa; phylum Mollusca; class Gastropoda; family Lymnaeidae; genus Lymnaea; species Lymnaea stagnalis. Next base: position 124,858 of record CAXITT010000393.1, on the reverse strand, counting down.
CTATAAATATTAGGAATCAATATTTAGTAGACATGGATCTCGATTAAAACAGAAACAGCCATGACGATGCTGCAAAAAACTTAGCCCTCAAAAACATAAATACATTCTTGAAGCATAACAGACTTTCTTGCGTCATGCTTGGTCTGCCGATTCCAACTAGAAATCCAATCAGAAGTTAATTATTCTTTCTGTTCAAGAAATGCAAGAAACAAACAACAAATTAAAATATTAAACGAAACGTATCTGAAGGCAACTGGCGCTAAAGTTAATGATCATCTAAACTACAAGTGCTTCTACCTTAATGGAAAAAAGGGATTTTGAAAAAAAATCATATATACAAATGTAAAAGTGAAAATATGTTTGTGGATTTGTTTGTTTGTTTGTTTTGGCCTTGTTCCACTAAGGCTTTTACATGGATTGATGGATCTTGACCAAACTTGGCACATATTGCCATCACTGTCATCAATAAACTCTTGGTGGGCACTACACACAAAATTAGAAAGTAAGGAATATTTCAATAGTATTTATTATATCCAATTTCAAATAACAATTCCAAGTTGACCTTAATTTGATGGAAATACATGCACATCATTTAGAGTAATTTTTATTGTACTGTTCGAATAATAATTATAAAAGAGAGGGCTTGAGTTTTCTGAAGTTTACTGTGCATTGTTACGTTTCTTAATGTTAATTTCATTCTATCTTTAAAATTGTGACATTTAAAAAAAAAATACAAATTGACAACCAGTTCATGTGATTTTGTTTAAGGATAAAAACTAGTAGCATAAACTTCATTTTAGCTAAGCTTGTATGTTTCCTTTTTATAAAGGGAGCAAGCACTAAAATAATCATACATTTATAGTTTAATTTTTAAAGAAATGTCAACATTAATTCTGCTACAAAGTTTTAAGACTGATGTCGATAGGTTTTCCGTATATTCTGTATCAGTTTCTGTTCCAAGGAATAGCTCGAAGATTCAAATGTGTACGGAGTTCATGTATCAATATTGGAACCATCGGGAAAATAGTACTTATATTAATTAACAAATCGTTTGTTACGTGGAAATTTAATCTCTTTCATCTCTTTCATCTTTCTTGATATTCATCTTTCGCAGAATTTTTGCATGGTCTAACCTGTTATTTGAAATAAATCACATGGGTAAAACTTTTCTTTTAAATTTAAGAAGTCTGCCAAAGGTAAATGATGATACGTTTTCTGAATGTAAAGGGTGAGAAGCCTGCTGACGGTGAGTAATGAGAAGTCGGTTTGAGGTATTATGTGAGAATGTGTATTTCTTGGGCAATGATAAAGTTACATTTTTTTTTTCCAAAAATGTATTTTAACATTTTGTGTAATACATTTAAAAAAAGAAATGACGTAACTGAAAACTCTTCAATCAATTAATTATCAGTTTGATTGGTCAACTATTGGTATCCACATGTGTTCATGGTGAATTTTTTGTATAGTGGATGCCTATGTGATTACTCGTCAATGTTCAAAGAAACTATCGAATGTTTGGCAATAAAAAAATCATGGACAGATTTAATAACGTCCTTTTTAACCAAAAAAGTATTATTAACTTTATATATAGGTCAGATTAACAAAAAACAGGGTTTATTTTATTGGCAAATTCATGATGTACATTTTTTCTCGTAGCTATTAACAAATAGTCACTAAAATGCCGAATAAATGAATGAAAAGAAAGAAATAGTTCTTTTGACTTCATTTCTTCTGATTTGTCTTCTTTTTAGGTATATAATGTATTTATTTATTTAGGCATTTTTGTATAGCGTTTACCTTACAGCTCCAAGCGCTTTACAGAAGTGGACGCCTGGTGTGTTTGAGCTACAGCTGTTTTGGATTGGAGGGGAGAATCACTTAAATATTTACATAATTTTAAGCTCAATAAAAATCGTTCGTTACTCAATAATACACTTATTTTCATATCACAATATTTACTATTGATATTTACTGTATATGATTGTTGATATATGTTTAAAAAATTTTCAAAACTGCACTAAAAACATATCTTTTTAAATTATACTACCATGACTGATTCCCCTCCTCTGACCGATAAACGATCTTGCTTGCTGCCGTCCATGGTTTGCCTTGTAAAAGTTATGTGGTGGGGTGGGTGAATATACATTGCTGTACTTTATTTCATAAATGTATTTTATTTTAATGTCAAGAGTATGTCTCTTTTGATAAAATTTTTATGTACAGCGCGGTTAGCCCAGCCCTAGGCTGGGTACCGCGCTGTATAAGACCTCTTATTATTATTATTATTATTAATCTACATTTTTAACGTTATTTGACTGATGAAAGATTAACAAGAGATGGAACTATATTAAGTATTTTGTCTTCAGGTCTAATGAATTTGATGGATCTGCTGTTAGTAAATCTCTAAATTTAAGCATTGACAATTTATCATATAATACGAATCATAGATTGTTGGTTCTAAATCTTCTCCTAGTAAAAAGGTTGTGTTTAAGGGAATATATTTCAATACAAAACATTTAATTCAGGAAAGTGAATTCAGTTACAAAGTCTGATTCCTTTTTGATTCCAAGGATAGACGATCTGATAGATCAAATAGGTGATGGTCAAATATGTAACCAATAAAGGTTTCTCTATATGAAAGAGCATTAGAAATCTCTGCTTTCTGTACTCCAGATGGTTTATACCAATATAAAGTAATGCTGTTTGGAATGAAAAATGTCCAAGATACATTCCAACGTCTAGTTAATATTATTACTACTGACCAGGGAAATTGCAGTGCCTATATTGATTATGTAATTATTTACAGTCAATATTTTTTCCAATGATGTAAACCAGTTAAGATCTCATTTTGGAAAATTGGTGCAGGCAAATATAAGGGAAAACTTCAATAAGTGTGATTTTTGTCACGCAACTCTGGAATATTTAGATTACATAGTGGGTCAAGATCATTTAAAGGCTGTTCAAGCTATGATAAATGATATTATATTAATTCCACCATCCACTACTAGAAACCAGTTAATGAGATTGTTACGCACTGACTTGTTTTGGGAGAAATTAATCTCCTATTTTAATTTTAATTGTTAATTGGCTCGTTGTAAACAGTGCCTAACAAAGGACGATACCCTAGAATCAACAATATTAAAGATACGACCCAAAACAGTTTCTAGTTACAATTAATTAAGATTTATTATGTCTTATGATAATTACAAAATAAAATAAAATAAAATTACAATCATCAACTTACAGTATGGTAGATATCGTACCGGTACACAGTTAATACAATTAGAAATAATGATGCCAATAAATAATGCGAAATAAACACATATAAGTAGGAGCACACAAATACACAAAGAATAAAACACGCCTCGTAATGTTAAGAGAATCTATATGAAAATCTCCCTCCCTCTCGTCGTGCCTGTCAATCCCTTATATAGGTGGGTCAACCGACGCCTAAGCCCTGCCTTCTACAAGCTACATGACATTTCGAGAAAAATCCCAAACATTCTACCAAATACTATTTGGAACAGATTAATTATTTTTATTCGTTGGCGGCGTAAACAAGAATACATCAAAGACCTAAGCCACACCCCTTTGTGAACACAGCGTCTCATGCCGGGTCAATCAGAGGGCATGCACGAGAAATATTATGTAAACAAGCTCTCTATAACAAGATTTTTGGCAATGGCAGGTTACTATAGAAAATTTAGCAAACATTTCTCAGTTATTGCTACTCCCCTTAGTAATATGTTAAAGAAAAATAAAAAATTGAATTTGTTAGATGCTTGTCAGGAAGCATTTGAAAACATTAAAAATATACTAACTGATGCTCCTGTTCTCATTGCACCAGACTTTAACAAACAGTTTAAATTAGCTGTAGATGCCAGTGACTTTGGCATTTGGTGCAGTTCTTTTTCAAGAAGATGACCACAGTGTAGATCATCCTGTTTCTTATTTCTCAAAGAAATTTAACTCCCATCAGAAAAACTATTTCACAGTAGAAAAAGAATGTGTAGGTTTAATTTTTTGCTCTCCAACAATTTGATTTTTATGTCAGTTGATCTTTATATTTAGTACTTGTTTTTACTGATCACAATCCTTTAACATTTTTGAATGAGATGGTCTCCGAAAATCAAATATTGTTAAGATGGAGCCTATTTTTACAAGAATATAATTTTGAAATCAAACATATTAAAGGAAAAGATCATGTCATTGCAGATACTTTGTCCATAAATTAATTTTCACTCTACATATATTTTATGTTATTGTTTAAAGGCTTTTAATAAGCTTTTTGTCAAATATTTTGAAAGGAAGAAATGTATTTCCATTAATTTTTTTATTAAAAAAAAGAATTCCATTTCAGAAAAATCTTTTTTTTTTTCTTTTAGGAGGGGAGGTGTTACGTAGAACGTGTTACGTCACGTTTCCCCGGTGTTGCCAAATTAGCAGACACCGCTTTCTTATTGGGTGTGGCCTGTTTTCTTTCATCTTACCGTGTTTATTGCCGACAGCAATTTAAAATAACTAATATATATTGTAATAGAATTGTGGGGAAACTTCAATAATTGACTAGAAATATAAACAATGTAGAAGTCATTTCTAGAAGTGATTTTTCTACCAACACATAGATATAAAAGGGGATTCAGAGATTGCTTGACGGAGATTCAGATAGATATTTTTAACTTCACGAGACTTTTGTATTATTCTTTGTGTACTCATATGTGTTTATTCGCATTCATCATTGTATTTTATTTTTGGCACATTGTACTAACTGTGTAACGGTACAAGACATTTCCATACTCTGTAAGTTGATGAGTGTAATTAGATTTATTTTTTTAAAAATTATATTAATACTTAAATACATCATATTAATTGTAATTAGTAGTGTTTTGAGTGTCGTATTTTTATTATTGTATTTCTCTATGGTATCGTCCTTTGTTAGGAACTGTTTGAACGAGTCATAAAATTAAAATAAGAGATTAAGTTCTCACAATAAAAGACAGTGCATACAATCATGAAAAGCTCTGTTTGAAATTATATTTTTATAGCTCATGTAAGACATGCTGTTATTGCTAATTAAGTAACCCTCAACAAGGTTAGCTAATACTTTGCTCACTCTCATAGATGCCACTATCACTGGCGTAATTTATTCTCTCACTCATTAAACTCAAACTTAGCTGTCCTCTCACACAATGAAGTGTCAACCTCCAATGGAAATATACAATACTTTTTATAAGAGTTAAACACAACAAAATTAAGACTTGCCAAAAGGCTATCCTGCAATAATTCTAGGATGCAATACTCATGCACTTTTTTAATATTCAACATCACAATTGAATCACAATATTTCAAGTCTTCAATAATCCATACGAGACAAATAAAACATGTCTGCTCCCTTTCAGATAAAATCGTGCTCTGCCCCTCTCCACTTAAACATCCAGTGAGCTTCGATTCTATAAATATTTCCCTCTTTTTCTCGTGATTTACAAGTTATTATAACGTTATGTTCAAATTACTACGCCATGCTTACATAACAGTGTCGTGTGTAAAGTCACAGCCAACTTTGTCTGTTACAGTTCATATCAGAAAATAAGGGAATTTAGTGCCCCGAGCACTAAACATATTATTTTAAGATGGTTGTACTAGATTAGAACAATTAGCCTCCGGATTCAGCTAAATCCACCTATGCTATCATTCTTTTTAAAATTATATTTTTAGAGTTCAAATAAAAAGAATGGAATTTTGGGTCCCCGACCCTAAACAAAATTTTCTAAAATGGTGGTACTAAATTAGAAAACTGCGGGCACGCCCACAACAACTCGCCAATTTCATACCGTAATCAGGGTTGCACATGGAAAATATATTTTCAAAGCACAAATAGAGTAAATAAAGTAGAATTTGGGGCCCAAAGAAAGTAATTCAGAATTCGGAAGTCTAATTCAGAACCTACTTACAATGCTACATACAAACTTAAATATTGCTCTGTGTATTTGGACAAATTTCATTCCGCTATGCAATAGCTCTGTTTGAAATTATAATTATAAAACTCTTATAAGAAAAAAGTAAAGTAGGGCAAGAAGGCAAAATCCCAATATTGTAAAAACAACACACTAATTTTAAAACATTTTCGGGAGTGTGCATAAAAAGTTTTTCACAATCGGATGAATGTTGTAGGAATGTATTAGATAATGATATAGATAATAAAAGGATGGAAAACTAATTTAGGGCCCACAGCCACAAACGGAATGTTGTAAAATTATTATATTACTTCAGAAACCTAGTTATTATGTCACACACACAATTTAATGTCATGATTTGTATTTGATTAAAAATCTATCCATCCATGGATTAGCTCTAAAAACTAACTTAGGCCCCCTGGCTATAAACGAAATATTTTAAATAGTTGTAATAAATCGAACACCTTTGCGGGCGTGCTCGCATCTTTGTCACTAAAGTTTTATCACATTCGGATAAATGTGTAACAGCGCTTACGGAAATTATTTTTTACAATGATCGTATCAACAAAAAAAAAGATTTAAGGGACATTCGTCGAAAACGGAACATTTTATAGGTTTGTAATGACTCATTTAAATGCCCAGTTATGTGGACAACTGGTCACCAAAGTTTTGTTGCAATCGCATGAAATGTGTAGGAGTGCATACGAGACATACAAAGATACAAACAAACATTCATTTATATCTATAAATATATATATATATATATATATATATATATATATATATATATATGGTAGCTCTGGACAGCTAGAACGGTATTTGTTTGATATACTAATTTGTAACGAATACAAAAAAGTATATTATATACTAAATATTATAAGCCAAAATGGCTTGAAAATGGCGCTCTATAACTAGTATAATAATTCTGGAACTATGAAATACATTATTTTTGCTTTTGCTAGTCTCAAAAAGCATTATTATGCAACGATTCGCGCATTTCTATAATCTATAGTCAGGGCTGCAGCGATACTCGGAATATATATATATGGTAGCTCTGGACAGCTAGAACGGTATTTGTTTGATATACTAATTTGTAACGAATACAAAAAAGTATATTATATACTAAATATTATAAGCCCAAATGGCTTGAAAATGGCGCTCTATAACTAGTATAATAATTCTGGAACTATGAAATACATTATTTTTGCTTTTGCTAGTCTCAAAAAGCATTATTCAAAACGATGAGCTTTTAAATAGTCATTAAATTAAGGAACGTCTTCTGTGCCCCTTGTTAAATATATTATTCAGGAATAAATTATTCAACATGTGCCGGGAATCTTATTTTATTTTAAATGTGAACGGTAATGGCTGTAGCATTTGTGAATTACAATTGTGTTTTAATTAGACTTTCCCACAAATTGTAATTTTATTTTTAAAGATTCTTTTTTTTCCCCACTAACACAAAATTAACTCAAATATCAATGTCTACAGGAGTAACAAAATTTATTGGATTTCTTAAAGAGGAAAATTTTTAGATTGATATTTTTTGGAAGCTGAAAATCTTTAGAAATGTTTTCCCCGAACTGCTAACCCTTTTATATTCTGTGTATATAGACTAGTTAATGTTTTGTTGGGTCATGATGGGGCAAATCAGGATCATGGTATTAACTCACCCATTCGAAAAAGGATTAACTCCGTATAGAATGATTAACCCATTTTCCAGTATCCACGTTTGAAATGTATTTATACAACTTTAAAATGAGTTTTTTAAATATTTCTTTCTACAGTTGTCTTAGCTGTTCTATATCGATTCATCCTCTACACTTGATAGACTAGGCAACATCACGTTAGTTTATAATGTACTTTATCAAATAATTTACAAAACAGTTCCAGACCTCCATACACACACATAAACGTACTCAAAAAGCAACATCTGCATACACAAAAACAAGACAACCAAGTACGGGATAAGCTAATCACTTTTAATTTAAGCCATTTCCATAAACATTTCCTGATGCGCTAAATATGGTGAAAAACTGCGTGTTCATCGTTTAGAATAATTTCCTCGTTATTTAAAATAAAATAAGTGTTGTTTTTATGTCTAATAGTTTGATTTTATTTAATAGAAAATTTGGATCATATATAAATGCTGTTTCGTTACATAACATTTAACTTTTGGAAAGTAAGGTTTTTAAGTGAAGATACACGTTTTGAAGTTTAGTGAACATTGTTAAGTGTCTTCATGTTAATATCATATTCAATCTTTAAAATTATGATATTTTTTTTAAGTAATAAGCAAATGAACAACAAGTGCGTATGAATTGTTTAAGGGTGACTGTTATTAGCATTAAATTCATTAAAGAAATATACTTAAAAATTTATTGTGTTTCCATCTTATATGGGGAAAGAAATCCAAAATATCACATCGAATGGTATAGTTTTACTTTGAAAGGAATATCATAAAATGAATTCAGCTACAACGCTATGAGGCTAATGTGGATGTTTTTTCCGTATTTTCTGTATAACTTTGTGTTTCCATGGAATAGCTTGAAGTTTCAACAGTGTACTGATCTCCTGTATCAACACTGGACCCGTCGAGAAAATAGTGACTGGATTTATTGAACAATCGTTTGCTTAGCGGAATTTCGTTAATTTCTTTCCCCTTTGTTCCGTTTCGTCTGTCAGCAAAATTTTGCTTGGCCCCACCTGTTAAAAAAATAAATAAACCCATAAATTTTACTTTAAAATATTATTAACATTAAATAACAAATAATAATATAGCATTTAGACCAGGGGTCTCAAACTCAAATAACCCTGCGGCCTCAGGAGGTAGAGTCTGAATGAGACTGGGCCGCCCCAAGTATTCCACAAAAAAGGGTTTACACTTTCAATAAAGTAAAACTGTTACAATTTGCTTAACATTTATTTATGAAAAATAAAATAATTAAGGGTTCTCGAAAACTTCACTTCCTTCCTCCAACTCCTCGTTGGACACCTTGTTGTTACATTGCTGAGAGATCTTTAGCTTCAGTGAGGAAGCAACTGAGACCTTCAGTATATCTTGAAGATGCTGCTCATCAGTAAGTTTGGCCCTGAAATTTGACTTTCTAAAAATCATAGAGCAATAGAGCTTTTCAAGCAGATAGATACTCCCCAAAAAGCACATGATCCGCTTGAACAACTTGGCAATCTCAGGGAAGGTGGAGGGCAATGTTCTTATAAATTGCCCATGCTTGTCTGTTTTTTCATTTACCTCCCTGAACTTAGAATTGCAATGAAGCTCTATCAGCTCCATTTAAAGCACCAAAAAAAAAAAAAAAAAGCTAGGAGGAATCTTTCCACAATAAAGGAGAAAGGGTCAGCAAAAAGTTGAAATGTGGCTCAGTGTGTTTTGAAGTCCAAAAACATATACTCACATTAAAAGAGAAAGGGTCAGCAAAAAGTTGAAATGTGGCTCAGTGTGTTTTGAAGTCCAAAAACATATACTTAAATTCTTCCTGTAGCTTAACAGTGGCCTTAGTATACTTTATACTAAATGGTGTGCCCGAGTCTTTGAGTACTTTGCATGTTGTGAAATGGTAGAGTTTTTTCTAAGAATCATAACACATTTTGTGCAGAATGCCCTGAAATGGTTATAGGCAACACTGACAAGCTGTCCCTGGTCTTGTAACTTCTTGTTGAATGCACTCAACTTCTGTGTAATGTCAAAAAGAAAAGCAAACTCCATGAGCAGTTTGCAATCACTTAGTAGAGGAACAACCATTCCATCTTCTCCGTGAAGACTTTGAAAGCTAAAATGTAGGCAATATTCAATAATTATTGATGCGAAGGAAGATGCTATTGTAGGGAGAAAGAATTTTTATTTTTATCGTAGAAAAGGCCTTTTGCACTAATCTATTTTGAAAGTGACCACGCTGTCAAGCTCGGAATTGCCATCACTTGTCCACATACACGGCAATTTTAGTAGGGAATTTTTGATGCCGTGTTAGATTTCTACGATTTACAAAATTATGGTTGTGCAAAACCCACTAACCGACACTTTAAACTTTTCTGAAAACCGAACTTTGGCCATTTTTCTCTCCTAAAATGCTATAAAAAAAAACTTTAAGTCAGATTGAAAACTTTTTTTCTCCATTATAATCAATGTCCACATGTATAAAAATATAATAAAATCAGAATTAGACCAGTTGGTCAGATTCAACTAAAACTGTCGCGGAGGGTAACATTTTAGATATGAGAATTGGAAAACGAACGGGCGCATTAGCACTAAGCTTTGCTGGCAGGTAGCGGCTTGCAAAATATCGTCTTGCGGGCTTACTAATGGCCCGCGGGCCGCGAATTTGAGACCCTTGATTTAAACATAACTTTGTTTTTTATGTTTCAACTATTTAGAACATTTATTGCATATGTGTATAACAATGAGGTTTCATTATACCAGATATTAAACAAACTGGTAATAACAAAGTGGGCCTTGGTGTAAAAGTGAACCAATTTTGCTTTTCTTTTACCAGGATGGATTCCAACGGAGTATTTTGAATATTCAGATGTGTATTGGGATTCTATGTCCACGCTTGAACCTTCAGACACAAAGTTATCAGACTTTCTGTCAAAAGTCGCATCTGTTTTTATCTGGTTTGTATATTTGCTTTGATCTATAACACTTTTCTTTGAGATTCCTAGACAAAAAATATATTTTTTAGATAAAGTCATTTAATTATTGTAAAGAAATGTTTAAATATTTAACATTAATTAAATGTTTCTTATTCGTTAGAAGTTTCTGAAGCCGCCAATAACTTTAAAATTCTCTTTGTATTTTTCGTTAAACCTTGTAATTCTTTTGTCCTTTTAAGCTTATATGAACTATTCATTTTTTTTCCTCACTGCTTTATTTGAAGTTTATAGTATTTGATAAAATAATGTCCTTTTCTCGTATAGAAACATGGCACAATCAAAGAATGACAAGAACTCATCATGGTAATGTGACAATGTATTCTTAACATCCTTTAGATTAGATCAGCTTGGTAGGTTCAATGAAATAAATCAAAGTGGTAAATATTTTCTGTTGAATTTCAGAAGTCTCCTAAAAGTAAATGATGATAATTCTGCTGAATGTAAGTGATGATAAGTCTCCTAAAGCTAAGTGATGATTAGTGTTCTGAAATTAAGTGTTGATAAGTCTGCTGAAGCTATGTGATAATAAGTCTCCTGAAAGTAAGTGATGATAACTCTGCTGAAGTTAATTGATGATAAGTCTCATGAAAGGAAGTGTTGATAAGTCTGATAAAGGTAATTGATGACAAGTCTGCTGAAGGTAAGTGATCATAAGTCTTATGAGTGTAAGTGATGATAGGTGTGCTGAAGGTAAATGAGGATATGTCTGCTGAAGTTAAGGGATGATGAGCCTGCTGAAGGTAAGTGATCATAAGTCTTATGAGTGTAAGTGATTATAGGTGTGCTGAAGGTAAATGATGATATGTCTGCTGAAGTTAAGTGATGATAAGTCTGCTGAAGGATTAAGGGTGAGAAGTCTGCCGAAGGATTAAGGGTGAGAAGTCTGGTTAAGGTTATATCAGTGAATTCTTTTTTTTTTTTGGTGTAATTTTTAAGTTCCTCTTCCTTTTCATTTCTCCTAAAAATGCATTTTAAAACTATATTTCATATACTATATTTGAAAAAGAAATAATTTAACTGTAATCTCTTCACGAAAGTATGAAGTATGAATTGTGCGTTAGTTGAATACTCATCCAATGTAGACAGAGTTTATTGAAAGCCCGCTTTTCAAATAAACATAATCCACCTTGGATGGCGTCCTTATTAACGTAACAACACAATATGAACTTGATATATAAGAAATATGAATTTCATATCTATAAAAAAATATAAACACAAATTTTTGTTTTTTTCTGCAACCTTTATGTTGTGAATTCCTTTCTCGTAGCTTGCAACAGACTGTAAATAAAATTCCGATGAAAGGAATGAACAGAAGTAAATATTTGCTATGATTTACTTTCTTCTCATTTCTCTTCTTTTTAGGTATATTATATAATGGCGTTGATCCATTGTCTGTCTCACCGAATACTGTGTAGGATGGTGAAAAAAAGAAAATTCTTTAAATATTTACATAACATTAAGTTCAGTAAATTTTTCTCGTTATGTAATAAGACTCATGTTTGCATAACACAATGTTTACGAGTGGCGCTGCTAGAGTGGTGCAGGGTGTTCAGACTGCAGTAGTTGAAACAATTTCAAAACAGAACATCAAAGTGAAAAATTGCATAATTACAGAGCAGTCTCTGCTCGGTCGAAACAAATTTCAAATAAGGACAACAGATCACATGTAAATTTCTACACATGCAACCGTTCAAATGCGTGTTTAATTAAAAGTTCAAGATATATGGCGCCCGAATTTGGGTCAGAAAAACACCATTTTGACAATGAATGATACAACGCAGATTGAATTATTCGGTAACTTCCTTAAGTTGCAGTCATCCATATTTATCTAAATTCTGAGGAATTAAAGCGTTTCATTGATACCAAAAACGATGCGGTGGTCGATTAAAAGGATTTGAATGGAATCGGTAAAAAATAAAATCATTTAAAAAATACTTTTTACACATTTATAGGGTAATCAAAATAAAATTGTACTAAATGTTCTAATATCTTTTGATAATTCAATGAAATTGATATAAATGTAAAAACACAAAATAAATTTTGAGAACAAAGATATCGAACACGCAAATTGCTCAAAATATTTTTCCCTTTGATATTTCAACAGTACCGTATCCTAACATTTGATCACCATTATCATAGAGCACAAAATCGTTTACGTGCTCTCTGTGACTTCAGGTTTATCTTTTTTTTTTTCTTTGGGCTTTTCTACTTGAAAAATGTTGACACCGCGCGTTTACCGCACTGATTGACGCCAACCCTAGCTACGCCACAGATATGTACTATTTATCTTTAGTGTACATAAGTGTTGATATGTGTTTCATAAATTTGGTATTCGTTTTAATTGTTTACGACTTTTAATGGGGTTAACAAGAGATGGAAATATGTCAAGAGTTTTGTCTTAATCTGTGTTCAAAGTATAGAAATTTGGTTGATATGCTATTAATAAATTTCTAAATTTAAATATCGATAAATTTACATATACATGAAAAATAGATTATAAGATTCAAAATCTTCTACTTGTTAAATAGTTGTACATCACGGAAAATATTTTAACACAATCCAAAAGGGCAAAAACTTTGCCAATTCAAAGTTATAATAGAAACTAGCTAACCTCATCAAGCTCCCATGCCAAAGATATAGATTTTATTACCCACCACCCATCCACATTCGTTTTTCCAGTTTCATTTTTTTACCATTACCTTCCATGCAGTGATCCCCTCTGCTGCCCATGGGGCATTCGTAACAGAATCCGTTGTAGTTGCACCTGTTACGGGAGCACATTAAGATGCAAATCTCAATGCATCCGAGAAAGAATAAGGGCGGTGCACAATCTGGTAATAAATGACATTTATTTACTAACTTAAATTTACATATTTTATATATTTTTAAAATCGTATAAATGAGATGATAATTAATTTTTTTTGTAATAAACATCTTTATTTCATCTCAATCTTTAGTTTCTTTAAAAGCAATATTTTTTAGTTCGTAAGTTCCAACGAACACAATATTTCTATAGTTCTATATTTGTAAAATATAACGTAATAAAAATATTGAGCATTTTTCTAGATGTCTCCTAAATTATTAATGCATTATAAATATAAATAGCTAAATTTAGTCTAAAATATTATACAATTTTATTTTAGAATATTCTTTACAAAATTAATCCACTCTTCGATGAGTTTTGGGGCTTTACATTTTGACAAAAAATAAAAACAATTTTCCCTTTTCATTGCAAACTGAGATTTTTCAAGTGAAATGTTCGCAGATTAAAAAGAATTTCAATTATTAAAAATGTATGAATGTCAAAGCGAATTAAAGTTCTCATTCGAAAACCATGACACTTCCAATGGAAATTCATCTAGATTTGTTTTAATGTGTTAGATTATGAAACTGTGATCATTTACATTGCATGTTTTTTGTTTTTTTTTAAATCTAAAAAATGTAAACGATTTTACACGAAATATTTATGCTTGGTAAACTTTACTTCAATAATATTTTTCAATTTACTGAATTCATTTTCAGGAAAATTTTGTATGCCTTGTAAATAATAAAAAATTGCTTTGATAAGCTCAAAATTCCTGAGCATTTTATTTTTTTACTAATAAAACAAGGAAATTTGACTGCGAATAATAATTGAACAATTAATGTCACTCACCACCAAAAACTACAACCTCACTAATATTCAGTGAACCGTCCACACTTATAAAAGTTATGTCCTGCAAACTCAATCCTTTAGTTTCTGATGAAAAGAGCACATGCTGATCACTGGGCGATGAAATGTATTGAAACAAAACGCTCCCGTCTTGTAATGTGCCATTCAAACTAAAGCTGGTGTAAGTTCCATTACTGGTGTCTTTCAAGAACAACAAAGACATTGTTTTTGTTAGAACACTACTTTCTAAAAATATTGTATTTCTTAATGAATTTATCTTGCACACATGGTCGTTTAAAAAGTATGTTAAAATATGTTTTTCTAACACGTTTAGGCTTGGCAGACCATATGATGAGTTCTCTTTGCTTCACAAACAACTGCCAGATTTATTATTTATTTTTGTGTTACCCTTAATGCCTCACAAAATATATTCAATGATGATCATCATATGTTTGTCTTGCTACAGCATTAATACAGCACTAACCAGCTTTACCACATCCTTCCATTCGGATAGATTCATGGCTTTCCGCATCCATGTGCAGACAACAAGCTGGTGTAAGTCCAGCTCTTCTTTGTTTAATTATTATATATCAGCCGTGGTCCATTAATTAGTTTCTTTCTATAGACTTAGGCATATAGATCAGTTTTATTATGCTCTACAATCGCATCTTCTATGGGTGTCCTGCCGCATTTTTAATGTTTCTTCTGTGGTTTGGGGGTTGGTGTGTGTCTTCGTTTGGTTTTCATGGATTCTCCATCCTTCGGTGTATAAAATTGGACCTCAATCAAGTTTGTTGTCTCAGGTGGTGCGGAAAGGTTATGTACTGCAGATGGGCACATGGACAATAACTTTGTCAATGTTCTTTAAGATGTATACCTTTTAATTTAATATTTCTATTCCTAAAGAAATTGAAATTCAGACATAAGAATAAAATGAATCTCACCTGTGAAGAGTTCTATTCTGTACACAGTCATTTTATTGTCAAATTTTAAGGTGAGATTGTTGTTTAAATCAGAATTTACTTCAACGCTTTGTAGATTCATGACGTTCCCATCTTTGAGAAAATTTAAGTCATAGTTTTCATTATCATCAGACATATGAAAATGTCCTTCAATCGCCACATTGCGCCCTGTAAAAAATATATATGATCCTTGTTTTAATTTTTTTATTTTACAGAAACGTAACCAAACAGAAGATATCTCAAACAAACAAATTAAAACAATTTTAAATCAGTTTCAAAAGCTAATAATTTTATTAAATAAAACGTAATTATAAATTGAATGTCTTATCAACAAGAATGCGACCTGTGAAAAATTAAGGCTGTTTCAAAATAAATAAATAATTATCATTTATTAATAAATTCCTCAATTGTATTCATTGAAAATTAGTTAGAGGTCCTAAATTATGTAATGTTTAATGATAATAGAATGTTTTAATACGTGGAGCTTTTATTTTAAAAGAAATAAATATATAAAATAAAATTCAATACTAGTCACCAGTTTTTATTGATAAAACTATATTTGTAAGATTTACATTTATTTCGATTCTATATAGTAAGCTATCGTAGTATAATTTTTCACATAAATCCTTCATAAAATGTAGCACTGTCCAGAGGTTCATGGGACTGAAAATTTGACACCCCGCATAGAAGTAAGGCTTTTTATAAGAATCCCATTCAGTCCCATCTCCCCCCCCCCCCCCACCCAAGGCATGCAGCTGCCCATTTTATCCACGCCTCTGAAATATAATAATATTCTAATGTAATGACCGACCGAATTTCGGCTTCGGTTTCGGCGATGAAAGTGGCCATTTTATCACAATATGACAATCGATAATCTGATATTCCTTAATGATCGACGTCTTGCTATCATTGTATGCTAAATATGACTAGTACTCAGCAAAAGCTGCCTACAGACAAATGATGACCTTCTTGGTCTGTCCTATATTTCCAAACAAATTACATTGCAATTAGGCATATGTAAACAGTTTAGTGAAAAAAAAAATAAAGGAATTGTAATATTTATATCATTATTTTTGTTTTCATTTTTGTTTCAAATATAAAATTCGGAACCGTAGTTTTATTCAATTCCTACATTTTTGGTATTCATTTTGATTTATCATTATCATGCTCATCAATGTTGTCATAGGCAAAGGTGAATAATATTGCATAATCCATGGGAATCGTAAAATTTCATTTCTTTCCAGTTTATTTTTTCTAAACATTAAAAAGCAAACTTAGTTCTTTTTAAAATAATAATTTTTTTAAAATGTATAATTATCATTCCCATAAACATTGTTAATGATGAAATAAAATGCATTTGGATGTATCATTGAATCATATTATAATTATGTAGTATGTCTACTAATTACCTGTGCACTTTTATGTTATTGACGACCGATTTAGGTGTCTTTTGCGACTCTACGTCGAGACCCAATGTCAGATCAACTTAAAGATATCCAGATTAAAAAAATAATTTTCGCCACCAATGGGGCTGTAGAAGGTTGGTTTCCGAACTAAATAATTACGTCACCATCACGTAAAGACTAGTGTGCTTTACTAGGTTAAATATTAATACAGTGTTATCTTGCAGGCTATAAATGAAAACACAAAGCATTGGTATTACGAAAACAGCGAAACATTGTGGTGATATTTTTATAGCCTTAAAAACATATATTTAGGTGGCAATTGGCTCTATTAGAGCCACAAAAAGTATTGTAGTTATATGTTCTAGAATTTAATGATATTATAAAAGAAAACGACAGTCAAGAGACTATATTGGATTAATCACCCCAACCCCCCGCCCCCACCCCCCCGCAAAAATTTCACAATATTTTCTCCTACCATACTAATTTTTTTTTAAAATTGTAAAGCAATTTAAATTACATTTAAATTAAAATGGTAAAATTCAAAGTATCCATTAGATCAATGGTCGTAAAATCAAATCATCAAAGGGGCCACAGGAGGTAGAATTTGAGTAAGACTGGACAGCATGAAGTACTCCACAAAAAATTGATTACAAATTCATCAAAGTACAACTGTTACAATCTTCTCAAAATTTGTAAATAACCCATACATGTATTAAGGATTCTCCAGAACTCGGATTCACTTTTATTACCTACTCACTGATGCCAGAGACCTGGCAGTGCTTCTTTTCACACAGCTGAGCAAATTTGGCTTGAGGGAGGAAACCAATGATATCCTCAGTAAAGCTCGAAGGTCTTCATCTGTAACTTTTGTCCTGAACTTTCACTTGTTAAAGTGCATAGTGTAAAATAATTTTTCATACAGATACGTACTCCCAAAAAGTCAAATCATACGCATGAAGGACCTAAAAATTCAGGGAAGGTGGAAGGCAATGCCATAAAATGTTGAAGCTTTTCTGTTTTTCGATTGTGCTCCCCGCGCGGGGCATCTTGCACATTAAATAAGAAAGGGTCATTAAATAGCTGAAAAGTGGCTGTCTGTGTTTTGATGTCTAAAAAAATGTGATCAAAATCTTTCTGTAGCTTTGCAATGGCATCAGTATAATTACTACTAGGTTTCTACTGAATAGTATGCCCGTGTCCATGAGTACTTTGCATGTTGGAAAATGGATGAAGTTTCTCTAAGAATTATAACACACTTTTCGTGCAGAATGACCTGACATTGTCATGGGCAAAACTGACAAGCTACCCTTAGTCTTGCAATTTCTTGTTGAGTACATTCAGCTCCTATGTAATTTCAACAAGAAAAACAAATTCTATCAGGCATTTGGGATAACTTAGTAAGGGAACAACCACACCATCCTTCTCCATGAAGGCTTTACATGCTAAAACGTTTCTAGCAGTACGCAAGTGTAGGCAATATTTATGAATTATTGATGCGAGGAAAGCAGCTATTGAAGGTAGAATGAATTTTGACTTTCTGCGGTAGTAAATCCCTGTTTGACTAACCCTACTTTAAAAGACAATCCTACTATATGGAGCATAAACTTGGAAAACAACGGTGATTATTACGCAGAATGTACAGAACTTCATTAACACATGCCTTAGAAAGATCCTGAACATCAAATGGCAAAATATTATCACCTACAAAGATCTACTAGAAAGGACTCACCAGGTGCCATCTGACGAAAACATCTTAAAGGAAAGATTAAAATGGATAGGACATACTCTCCAAAAAACTCCAGATAGCATCTTTTGGCAATTCCTAACATGGAATCTACAAGGAAAAAGAAAGAGAAGAAGGCCAAAGAATACATTGAGATGTGAGCTAGGGGCAGACACGAAAAATATCGGATACACCTGGATACAATGGAGAGGAAAGTACAGGTTCGTGATGAATGGATAATTCTTTTGCATGGTCTATGGCCCAGACTGGGTAAACAGGTTTAAGAAGAAGAATACGGCTTTGAAAGTGACCAAGATGACATGCTAGGAATTTCCCTCACTCGTAAACACTAGCGGCAATTTTAATACGTAACATTTGATAATGTATCAGAGTGTTACGATTTTTAAAAAAAAAAATATGGTTGTGCATTACCCACAAACTTACTCTTTGCCATGTTTGTCTCATAAAAAGTTATAAAATAAAACGTTTATTTTGATTTAAAAACAGTTATTGTAATCATCAAACAAATATATTTAGAAACATTTAGAAAAAAACAGAATTAGACCAGTCGCTGAAATTCGACTGAAACCGTCGCGGAGAGTCACGTTATAGATCTAAGAATGGGGAAAACGCGCCAGCGCATTTACACCAAACTTTGCTGTGACATGGTTGACCACAAAATATCCTCTTGCGGGTCAAAAATGGCTCGCTGGCTGCGATTTTGAGACCCTTAAATTAGAAGTTTATTTATTAATATTCAAAGTTTACTCATTTTTTATAAAACTAATGTAAATATTGATACATTTCCCCTACATTTTCGATGTGTGCGAGAACGAATTTCAAAATATCAAAATATTTAATATTCGGTTTCAGCTTCGGTTTCGGCCGAAAGTCATTTTTTAACATTCGGCCTTTTTTGGTTACTACCAAAGTCATTTTAAAACTTTCTGCCTATTTTTGGTTTCAGCTGAAAGTTATTTACAAACGTTCGGCCTATTTTCGATTTCGGCCGAAATTAAAAAAAACACTTTTGGTCGGTCTCTATTCTAATGACCCACCCGCCTGTAAATTGCAGATTTTTTTTACAAACTTTTAAAGAGAACTACAAGAAAATATTTCGAAACCAAACGCATTTGCCATATTGTTTTTTGTTTTTTAATTTAAAATTTTTTGTTTTTGTTTTTAAAGAATCTCTTTTCGCGCAATTATAAGGCATTTTACACCAACAAAAAATTCCCCTTTAATAAAATTACGACCTGTTTTGGGGTATTTGAGTTGAGGATTTAAGCTGAAAATTTGAAAGAATGATGTGTAATCGGCATTGAGTCTAAGTTTCAACTCAAAAGATGTTTCCATTAAACGTCCTAAGATTTTGCCAGCTATCCAACCAGCCAGCAACAAACGAAAGCGAAGTTTACATAAAGTATTTAGTCATGTAATTCCTTTAATTTTACTCAATGTCATTGAGAGTTGATGACGTTATTTGTTGCCAACGTAACTTAGATTTATCTTGCAAAAACCTGGTAAATGTAGTTAAAACGTAACAGGATCTCATGTTACACATTAAAACTCATCAAAATCAATAATTTAAACATTTTCAAGATGGTCCCTATCGAAACGAGTGTTTAAAACAATATATATTCACCTCCATTAATGTAAAGAGAACAAACTGGCCCCACTCCTTGCCAACGTAACACAATTCTCCAGGTTACGACCTCGTTGTGGCAGAAGACGTCAAACTGGTGACTAACTTCACTCAGCACCCGGATACTGATGCAGATTTCAGGTTGGTGAAAACTTAACGAGAAATTTGACACCTGCGCTGGAGTGGAAATTAACATCAAATGTGGTCTTGTGAAATTTCAAATAAGTAATAATTAAAAACGTTAAATATAGAGAAATATATCAAAAGCCTTTTTTTTAATTTCTTTAAATTTTTAAATTTCTTTTTTTTAAAAATGATTTGAATTCAACAGTATTGCTGTTGGTGTACGGAGTTACTGAACTTAAATAATTTTTTTTTTTTTTAAATATACTCTTTAATCACTGTACACTTTTAGAGAAATATTTTAACTCTAAATTTTAAACTACTGCAACAATCTTTTGGAAACATATGACATGGAAATTGAAGTCAACGTAAATAATATTTAAAGTAATTTTAAAGTAATTTAAGTTATTTATTATTTTTTTTATATTCACAATTTCTTAATACATCTATATGTGATTTAGGCATAAATAGTTATGTTTAAATATATCTCAGGTTTCCACACCTTCAGGTCCAAAAACAATCCTGATCCAAGTGAAGAGAAAAGGTTCATCTACCTCGGCTGTGGCAATATTTTCTTTCGGAATGACACATGTCGAGTCATCGCCATCGTTCAGCACCGGGTAACTCGTTCGGCCGTTAAAGGCAAGGTTTTCTCAGAAAAAGAAATATAATAATTATGTCGTAAAGGGACGATATTATGATAGATATAACAATCATGTCCTAAAGACATGACGTTATGTTAGATATAAAAGCCATGTTTTGAAGTGAAGATTATGTTATATGAGTAGCCCGCTTGCAAATGATACAAATTCCTTTTTTTAAAAAAATTAGTTAGTGCCCTTTTCTTAATCTGTGGCCTAAAATACATATTTTGATTCTCTCATCTTAACTTTGATCATCATCATCATGTCCCTTAGTCCTTGGACATTTGGGACGCCATAGATGACATGTGAACTATCCTCCTCCATTCGTCTCTGTCTTCTGCACAACGCACAATATCGCCCAGAGTTAGTCCTGCCCACTCTTTGATGTTATCATTCCATCTTGTTCTTTGTCTTCCCCTTCTTCTCCCTCCTCTTGTAGTGCCTTGCAATATTTCTTTGGCAAGCTCTTAATTCTTTGTTACATGACCGTAACATTTTAGTTTGCGTTTTTTCACAGTCATCAGTAGGTCATCGTACTCACCAATGCCTGGCGAACCCTTTATTTCACTGTATCATTGGAGATATGGTCCCTAAAGCATATACAAAACATGCTTCTGAAGCATCTCATTCCTATCGCCTTTATTTTCCTTGCAAGATCGGCTGTTAATGTCCAGTATTCGCAGGGATACAGGAAAATGGAGAGGAATAATGAGCGCAATAGCCCGATTTTGTTGCTGGGGCTATATTTTTATGATTCCATATTTTTCTTTAGCCTCTTTAGTGCTGGTGTAGTCTGCGCAATCCTGGACTTCAGTTCGGGCTTTGCACCTTCGTCTGAGACTATTGCTCCTAGATATTTTAAGCGGCCTACGGTCTCTAGGCTTTCCTCCCCGATCTTAATTTCAGTGGTGATGCCTGTGGTGTTATTTGTTATCAGTTTTATCTTTTCGGCACTGATAGTCATGATGCAGGACGAAGAGGTCTTATCTAGAAGCTTTACCAGGAGGCTAGCTCTTCTTCGTTCCCAGCCAGTCCCTCAATGTCGTCCGCAAAGCGTAGGTTGGTGATTGTTCTGCCACCAATGCTGACTGTCCCTTTATGCGCTTCCAGAGCATCTGACATAATTATATCTAGCAAGATCTTGAATAAGGTGGGGGAGAGCAGGCAGCCTTGTCGTACTCCAATCGTGGTCTTTAACATTCTCCGATGTTGTTGTTGAGGAAGACTACACTGATGGCCTCGTCATAGAGATTGTATATCATCTGGTTAGGTTTGTGTTGATGTTGTAGTGCCTTATATTGGCCCATGAAGCATCATGGCAAACTCTCTCAAATGCCGTCTTGAAATCCACAAAAAAACGTGGTATATGTTTTGTTGAGCATATTTCTCATATAATCTTCGGAGGTTTAGAATCTGCTCAGTAGTATCCAGTCCTTGTCTGAAGCCCGCCTGTTCTTCAGCAATGATTCTGTCGGCATATGGTTTGAGTCGGTTCAATAACCTTCAGCATGCCCTTGCTTGGATGGCTTATTAGGCTAATGGTGCGATTGTGTTTGCATAGCTTTAGGTTACCTTTTTTGGGGAGGGTGACGATGAGCGATTGGGTCCAGGGTTTGGGCATTCTCTTTTAAGCCATATTTTCTTACAAACTTTGAATAGGGCACTTATCATTGCTTCTCCTACCTGCTTCACCAAATCGGCTCCTGCGAACTTCCCTGTTTGGAGTGCTTGGACTGCTGCTTCTAATTCTGCTTGGAGAATAGGGTAGTTATCATTGTCTGTTGCTTGATGGACATTAATTCCTCCGTTTTGTGCTATCATTTTCCTCGGTTAAATATTTACCATTTTTTATCCTGTATGGTAGTACTGTGTCCCTGTTTTGCTGTGCTTAGTTCTTTCACCAACTGGTAAGCTTACTATTGTTTTTCCTCAAGAAGTTTTCAATGTCGTAGGATTTCTCTTCAATCCAGTTCTTGTTTGAACTTTTCATAGCTTTTTTCTTCTTTAATATATATTAAGAACCCACGATTAATTTATTGATCATTTTAGCTCCTATGCATGTAGTGGGGATTTGCAATGTTTCTGTGCCTGGTGTTGATGAGGACATTTCACTGATATCCATTGCCACTTTGTGAGTGAATCATGCACTGGGGGTTTGAAGGCTCGAGGCAATAGGCACATTTGTGTCTAGTGTTGTTGCCTCAACTGTTCCTTTTGAAAGCTTGTTCCAGGCCCTGATTGTCTTGGGCAGGAATGAGCAGCTCGTATGCTGGCTTATTGCTGGTATGAGCTGGAATTTCCTGCCATTGCCTCGTCTCTATCTATGTTGGAGAGGTACAAGTTTCTGTTTAATACTGGAACAGTGGACCTGCGCCATTATTCATCTTGTACCGCATGGATAGCCTGGATTTTAGTTGTCGCTACTCTAATGGTGACCAGCCCAGTGTTTCCACCATGCTGCCGACATTAGAGGTATTCATGTAGCGGTTCACGACAAAACATGCTGCCCGTCGCTGGACCGCTTCTAAACTGTCAATGACTTCTGTGTAAATGGGTCCCATACTGAAGATGCTTAATCTAAAACCAAACGAACAAAGGCTTGATATGCACTTTCTTTCACTCAGGAGCTGCAAATCTTTAGATTACGCCTTAAGAACACCATGGTCTTGTCTGCTTGGTTACATACATTGTTAATATGCTCGTTAAAGCGGACCACTCTTTGAATGGTAATACCCAGGTACTTTACGGAGGAAACTGGCTCAAGTTTATAGCCATGAAGTTCGTATTGGTCGTGTAGAGGAGTACAACTTCTAGAGACTGATAAAGTATGGCACTTGGCACTGTGAAATTCCATGTCCCAGCTCATCTCCCACTCAGCTAACAGATTGAGATCCTGTTGTAGCTGGTCCTGGTCAGATCTATTGGCGATCGTCCTATAAACCACTGTGTCATCTGTGAACAGTCTTACTTGGGATTTTATTTTCTTGGGTAAGTCATTAATGTATACTAGAAATAAACAGGGGCCTAGCACTGATCCCTTGAGGATCCCTGACCTCAATTCAACAAAGAAGGAGTTTGTACCGTCCACCACTACTGCTTGGCATCGATGGCTGACGAAGCAGAGATCCATGTTTTAATGGTCCCTTGGATTCCATATCTCTGGAGTTTGTGTAGAAGCAAACTATGTTTCACATGGTCAAATGCCTTTTCAAATTCTATCACCACCACGCCAGTCTTCTTGTGGTTCTCCAGATTGGTCAGCAGGTCTTCTACAAATTCAAGAAGCTGTGTCTCACATGATCTTTTGACTCGGAAGCCATGTTGGCAGTCATTGAATATATTTTGGCTTTCAAGATGCTGCTTGATTACTGTGCTGACGATTATGTGCTCCAACAGTTTGCAAACCCGGCTGGTGAGGGATATCGGACGATAGTTGGCAGGGTCGGAATACTCCCCTTTTTTTGTAGATTGGAGTGACATGCGGTGTTCTCCAGTCTGCTGGAACATTTCTCTGCACTGTGACGATTGGAACAGGATTGTTAGTGCAGAAACGATTTCTTTGGCTAATTCATTGAGCACTCGTGGTTTGATGTTGTCAGGACCACATGCTTTTCTAGGGGTTAATGGTTATGAGGAGGGCAAGTTCATCATTTTGGTCTTCAGAAGGAACTCAGCTTCCGAGTACTCTCTACAATCACCAAAGACCGACTGAAACTGCTGATTGAGTATGCCAGCCTGAGCTTTTGGATCAGATGTCAATTGGCCCTCATGCCTTAGGGGTGAAACTCCAGCATTTGAGGACTTTTGGTGCTTAACATAACTCCATAAGCGCTTGTTCTTGACATCTTTGGCCGGGATGTCTTCCTCTAGGTTTGGTGATCTTGTGTGGTAAGAATTGCTTCACTGCATCAGTGATTGTTGTCTTAAACTTCACCCACAGCTCTTTTTTTGTCGCTGTACCCTGAATCCCCTGCATTATTGATCTCAACTCTATGGTTGCAATCCTCAGGCCATCCCAGTCTGCCTCGGCATAGATTGGGATTTCTCTTACGATCTGTTTATTTTTAGTGTGTTGACCTGAAATTCATAATATGGAATTAAGTGGTCCGATATCCTGGCGATGACCTCATCTTTTGGGACACGATGTGGACAATTGGTGAGTAGTAGGTAAAGAGGGTTCTCCCCCCCCCCCTCGTGGGTTCTTTAACCAGATTTTCCAGACCATGGTTGTTAATTATCTCCATGAATTCTGAGTGAAGAACAGGGTATGGGGACTAGGGCTTCAAGGTAGGAATCGGCCAATTCCAACCACGATAGATAAAATCTCCACCCATAAGGAGAAAAGCGTTCCTCGACTGTGTTACTCTGTGACGCGATACCTCGAACCTCATCAGGCTTGGTTCATCTGCTGTAATAGGCACAAAAATAACGTGTGCGTCTACCCTTCAGTTTCACTTTCACCAACAGAAGCTTGCAGTGACAACATCTTGTTCTGGAACAGCGTGGCAAATACTCCTCCTCCTCTGTCTTTTCTGTCTCGACGGAATAATTTTTACATATCCTGTACAACTCCTGCATTGGCTATGGATGGATTCAGCCATGTTTCTGTGCCTAAGATGATGTCGGGTTTTAGGCTGTTGATTTGGTTTGCTATTTCTACTCTCTTCTCACTTGCAGACCGGAAGTTTACATTCAAAATGCGCAATGGCCTGTGTCTCCATTTATCTTGTTTACCGCGGTGGATAGAAGTAGAGCAGTGTGGTGGTTGAAAACTTAGAATGTCAGTTGGTGTGGAGATTGAGGGATTCAGAGAGAAATCTGGGAAGGTAGAGTCTGTCCCTGCACTATTGGGGTCAAACACAGACTGGCTAATCTGGCAGCCGCAGACAGTACAGTGCCACGGCACGCCAGAATTTTTAGCATGTTGGTTGTATTAGATGTTTCTATGCTTTGACATTGATGATGGAACCATTCCCCAAATTGTTACAAGCACCGCCTCTATCCTCCAACCGTACTACTTGATCACATGCTCCACAGATCGAGATGACTGGGATTTGGAACATGATGGTGTATGCAAGGATGACAAACCAACACTAGTAGTAACGTTCGGTCCAGGGTAGGGTTCAGGAGAGTACGAATTTGCCAGGAAAATGCAGGCCAATACAATAGTACCAGTCTTTGACGGCCTAAGGGCCTCTCAGTAGAGCATGATCGATATGCTCTATGTACAATGTCTATAAACACACAGTGAGCAGTACCAGCTATGCGGAAAACTGTCTTCCTACTGAAGTCCAAATTGTCAAATATAAGGCCTATTTCTGGTCTCTCGGCATCACAGATGAACAATTTATTTTCCAGAGCCGTTACCACAATGGTATATAATGTAATATTGTATTTGAACATACCACAAGTCACTCCGTGTGTATCAGTCTAAGTGCACACTCAGGAATGGAGCTTTGCTACGCTTCAAGTAAGACAGGAAGTGGTAACAAACATGGTTCCGAATATCAACAATGCACTAGAAAGCCCGAAATTACATAATTATTTAAACATATTGAAGACAGTGACTTTTGGCTCATCCCTTGACCAGCAATGGTGACATTTTAGTTTATAAATCACAGTTTGTTGAGGATTTACTTGACTAATAATGTGATAGTCAAAGAAATATTCCTCATCACAAAAAACTTGTAAACAAATTTGATGGCTTGGTTTACTGTCCTATATTTAAGGGCCCCCCTCTGTATCTAGCATTTTTTTTCTTTAACTGCCTCCGTTTATCATACAGATCTTAACTTTCAGAAGGTTTTAAAACCTCTATTTCAAATAGAAAATGTAGAGCAGCCTGGAAAATGTACTAAGTCCAAGTTACAAAATTTTCAAAATTACTAAGTGTAAACCCAATCTAAAAGCTTCAGATTGTATATAAAACCATGTCATAATAGGACGATAATATTTTATATATTAAATTAAATGTATCAAACTTAAATATTATATAAAACTTTTCAGTTTAAGAAATATGTCCATTTTTTAATAAACTTTAAAAAAAATAAGATGTAATTTATTTATTTATTTATTTATTTAGGCATTCTTTATATAGCGCTTACCTTAAAGCTCTAAGCGCTTTACAATTATTAAAAACATGTAAACTAAGTAAAATAAAAATGAGACACTAGGATAGTAACTACTATACTATAGAAACAATTAAAATGGCTATAAAACGAGGACACTTTGGCACGTTTTGGCCTATACTACAGGAACAGAAAATGAGGCAGGGCGAGGAGGGTGCATCACAGGTCATAGGCGAACCTAAACAGATGGGTTTTAAGGGACTTTTTAAAAGTGTACGAGGTTTCACAATGACGGATATGGAAGGGGAGCTTGTTCCAGAACGCGGGGCCCATAGAAGTAGATATTTTTGTAACTTTGGATATGTTAAAATACAACAACCTAAATTGTAACATATCTAAAACTTACTGAACTGACATTACAAGGCAACCCAACCATTGTAATATATTTTACACTTACTGTATTTACCTTGCAGGGCGAACAACCCATTGTAACATATTTTACACTTACTGTACTGACATTGCAGGGCGAACTACCCGTTGTAACATATCTAACACTTACTGTATTTACCTTGCAGGGCGAACAACCCGTTGTAACATATCTAACACTTACTGTACTGACATTGCAGGGCAAACCAGCCGTCAGCACACGATGACCCCTCTCGGCAACGTCCCCATTTATCACACAATTTATTCTTGCAAAGACACAAGTACATACACTTTTTTCCAGAGTAGCCTTCTGGACAATCAGAGTCTGAAGACAAATCATTTGGAGGGGAGGGAATGAAAAGTTGTTTAGACAATTTTAAAAAAAAAATGAATTTTATATATAATTGACCTAGAAAACTTCAAATCTGCTTCTTATTTAAATCCTAACACTTTGTCAATGTCTTTGAAAAATGAAATTATTTTTTGTAAAAGTCTCGGTGTAGTGGCAATAAAATACATCTTTAGTTTTAGACACAAAATGACGATTCATTTCTGGTATGAAATTATAAAATAAAGAAAATCGTTCATCAAACTTCGCCTACAAGAAAAGTAAACATGGAATTAAACCTACTGTAATTTTTTAAATGTTAAATTAAAACAAATCCTGTGAGTAAAAATTTGAACAAAAATCACTGCATAGTTATTATCTTTTGGCTTATATTAAATGCGTTTAATGATATATCAAATAGTATTGATGTTATGGAGTATAGAGACTAAAAAGTTAATACAAATTCACTGACCTCTTCTTTTTATAGTTGTCATTTTTGTGGTTGTTGTTATCACTGCTGTCGTGTTTGTAACTGCCGTTTGTAATGTGCTGGTCACTATTGTGGCAGTCGTAAATGTTCTATTTTCTTAGGAAATATATGTGAAACCAAATTTGCCTTAAAATAATATGAAATTCAGTTATTTTGTTTGACTAATTGATTCTCAGTAAAAAGCCTCATTGTTTTTTTTTTTATTCAATTCTAGGTTTAAGAAGGCTTTAGAGATTACTACTTGTATTGCAATTTCTTTCTTATTTTTCATGGAATCATCTTACAACAATGAACGAAAAGTGAGATTTAGAATACTATTTTTTTTCTTGGGTTTCGTCCAGGGTTTAAAATTTCGGAACCAAAATTGAGACGACGCGAATTAGTGTGTTGTCTTTTTTTAATCTGATCGAGTAATATTTTTTTTTAAAATTATAACAATAACAAAACTCTCATTGTCTACTTATATTTAGCTTAAAAATTTAATTGAACAGCTATTGACCTTTAGTGTGTGCTGTTGATGATTTTCTAGTTGTTATTTCTGATGACGTCATCTTAGTGCGTTTGCTGACAGTCATAACTGCCTTGGTCGTGATAGGAGCTGCTGTTTTTATCGTCATAGTAGCAGGCGTAGTTCGTGTTGTGCTGGGAAAAGTCGTTGTTTTCATGGTGTTGGAAGCAGTAGTAGTTTTTATGGTTGCGATAGCAGTGGTAGCTTTCATGGTGGTGGAAGAAGTCGTTGTTTTTAGGGTGGTAAGCCTAGTCTCCGCTTTTATGGTAGAGGAAAAAGACGAAAAATTTTTTTTTTTTTTTTTTTTTAATAACTCAATGAAAATTACTGAGAAAAATACAGCTGGACCAGTGTTTGGTGAACAGATTTGGTTAACACAGGCATTCAACTCACGCGGTAAGCATTCGCCATTCACATGACACAACTGATGTAGGCACGCTGTTGAACACACACTGGTACAGTATGGTCCGTAGAAAGGAGGGGCGCAAGCTGGAATAAGAGAGAAAAAAAACACAGATTGCATACAACAAACATATTTTTTTAATTAAAAAAATGTGAAAAAGAGAAAACAAACCAAAAAAAAACCAAACGTATTTAAAATATCCACAAAACTTAAATATAAAGGTGTTTACTGCAATTTAAATTAGTGGACACCTAAAACGTCCAACTGACATGAACAAATCTCTGCCTATGTGTGCAGTTAACGCTTAGTGAGACATGATATGTAAGTGTTTGTGCAGTCAACTCTAACGGAGAAGATTTTCCGAACAGGTTTGCAATTTGAGAATATACGATTTCAATATAAGTCCTTTTTTTTTTAAAGACATCCCTTGCTAATTTTGAATAGCGCATTGTTTGCATGGACCAAAAAGTGGGTAAATGTGTTATAATTAAGAATTTTCGACCACCCTAAAATGTAAAAAGGTTAAGCTTTTAAAAAAATTATTATAGTTTAGGTTTATTTAACATGCATAAATTTTGATTTGAAATAATCCATGATATCCATCATTTGCTAAGGGTAACCAATACTAGCATGGGTAGAATTTTTTTTTTTAAATTTAAAGCGTTAACTTTAGTGTCATCACCTACCACCAAAGACTGAAACCTCAGATAAATCCAACGCCTTTCTATTCGTCCCTGTTTTGTTCATACGAATAATCATAAACTTGGCCGGTTCGGTCGTTCTGGATAATATCGAAGCGTAATTCCTTTCTCCGTGAAAAGTGAATGGCAGGTAAATGGAAGGAAGAGTGGGTCGGGAGAGGATTTCTAAGTTCAAATTCACACCCATCATGCTTTGACATAGAGCTGCAATAAAAATGTGGCAGTTATGACAGTTGAATAATAAACATGTCATTTTGAAAAACAATGAAGCCTGTAATGTAGCTAGTGGTTAGTGCTGCCTGAAGACAAGCATGACTATTGTCACACACTTTCATCGAAACAAAACCCAGCTACAACTATTTAATTGGTCGAAAATGACTCCCCTCCATGTAAAGACAGAGGCGAAATGCCCGCTCCACATCAGACAGTGGTGTTCATTCTCGTTTTGAAACAGTTACAGGTCAAACAGTCATCAAAATCTGTTTGCCTCACTGTCCTTCAATCAAGGCAGTATTGTTAGCCGACATACTGCAAACCGTAAATTTGATGGGTTTAATTAATCTCTCTAAACTTTTTTTTTAAAAGGCTTTTCAAACCTGGTCTACCTCAACGACCACCGCGTTATGAAACGAACGTTTTTCTCAAGTATGAATTTGTTTTCCTCCGTTGTAAGCCCAATATCCATCTACAACTTTCCTGTATTTCTTCCCTGTAATCACTGCAGCTACATACAGCTAAAGGCCCCACGTACGCGTTCCAACATGCAGGAGTTTCAGTGCTGTAACTGTCTACTCTTTCTTTTTAAATTTTAAAGCGGTACTTACTAAAATGATATGTTATGATGATGCACAGAGCATTTACAGAAATTAGATAAAGGTATGAAAATTTGTTTAATTTTTTTTTTTTAAATATTTCCAATTTCTACTTTTCGAGAAACTTACGATGTGTTAAATGAACAAGCACGTCAGAAATAATCGCCTCCCGCTCCAGTTCTAATGTCCACGTTTGCTTTGTATCTTCCGGTGTTGCCATGGCACTAGGCGTTATATTACCATGTTCACCATTGACTGCATTACTAGCCCTGTGAGAGCCCTGAGTTGATGATAAGGATGCGTGTTGCTTCAGTCCAACGTTTTGACCTGTTCAATACAAATGAAATTAGGGTTACTCGTTATAGTGCTAAAGAAAGCTTCTGGAGAATAATAGTTTTATAAAATAAAATACAGAAAATCATTATCAAATGGGGTGTTAACAATCTTTTAACTATAACGCATATTCAAGGGAAAAATTGAATAAACATGGCTATAAAATAAACTTTGTTGTCAAATATTAAACCAGGACATTTTAAAATGTTAAAATATAAAAAAAAATCAATAAAAAAATACAAATCATTTTCTGACATGATTGTCCTCAAATAAAGGTTTATTTTCTCTGACGCAATACAGTTTTTTTTGCAGTTAAGATAAAAAAAATATTTAGTTACAAAAATAAACCTTGTTTTTTCTATTAAAAATAAACACATATTTGTTATTTCAACATCAGTATTTATTTGCCATTATAAGATAAACATTTATTTGAAATTAAAATATAAACAATTATTTGCTATTACAAAAGAAACAATTTGTAGATTTATAACAAAAAAAAAACCTTGTTTGTTATAAAAATGTATTGTTTAATGTATATTGTAATGCTGTTGGTTATTTTAAAAAAATATATAAGAATTTAGCGAAAGTATCGGGAATTATTTTTTCGCTAGTGAGCTCATTATTGAATCATACTTACTTTCAAACATTACGAACTATTTGTAATATACTCTCAATATCTTATTCACTAATTAGGAAGCATTCCATTAGGAAGCAGTCGAATAGGAAGCATTCCATTAGGAAGAAGTCGATTGGAAAGCATTCCATTATGAAGCTGTCCACGAGTCACAAAAGAAGTGTAATATGCAAACAATTGAGCTAAGCTGACCGTAACGCAAAAAAACCGCAAAGATTGAGATACGTTCAGATTTTTAAAAACAATCATAGTTATGTTTTATTAGTTACGGAAATGGAATAAATTTAAATGCGCAAACATATTATATATCCACATTTATTTCAGTTTTCACATAAAAGGATCTAAGTTCATTTGCTTAAGCTATAGAGGAATCTCTCTTAATATACTTTACAAAATCATCACAAAACTTAAAGTGATAAAACTAGAAAAGTATAGCGAACAGATCCTAGGGGACTATCAATGCGGATTCCAGCAGAATAGGTAAACAACGGATCAAATTTTTACTATAAGAAGTCTCCTGGAGATATGTTACGAATATAACATAAACTTACACCAACTATACATTAATTATAAAACAGCTTACAATAGCGTAAACAAGAATTAATTATATAACGCTCTACAAGAACTTGGAGCCCTTAACAAACTTACTCGGCTAATACATATTCATTTATTTACTTATTTAGGCATTTTTATATAGCGCTTACCTTACAGCTCTAGGCGCTTTACAATTACTAAAAACATGTAAACAATTTAAACTGCTAAAGTAAAATAAAAATAAAAATCTGGAGACACTAGAATAGTAACAACTATGTTAAAAATGACTATAGAAACAGTAGCTTAAACAATAAAATGGCTATAAAAACTAGTCCACTTTGGCAAGTTTTGGCCTATACTACAGGATCAACCCGAGACAGAAAATAAGGCAGGGCGAAGAGGGTTCATCACAGGTCATAGGTGGACCTAAACAGATGGGTTTGAAGGGATTTTTTGAAAGTGGACGAGGTTTCATAATGACGGATGTGGAAGGGGAGCTGGTTCCAGAACGTGGTCTCGTGGAAGTAGAAGGAGCGTTCACCGATGGTCTTAGTTTTGGTTCTTGGGATTGAGAGGGTTCTATTGTCAATTTAAGAGCGTAGATGTCTTGTGGGGATTTAAGGAAGCAACAGTTCAGAAAGATAGACAGGAAAGTGAGGGTCAGTGAACGAGTTGAAGCATAGATTGGCAGACTTGTACTTGATGCGAGGATATTGTAAGCCAGTGGAGTTGCCGCATGTTTGGTTGAATGTGGTCATGTTTCTTTGATTTAAAATTCAGTTTGCATGCTGAGTTCTGTGCCTTCTGAAGTTTGTCTATGTGGTGTTAGGAATGCCTGCGAGAAGAGTGTTACAGTAGTCAAATTTGGAAAGAATGAGCGAAGAGACGATCGTTTTTGCGGCATCAAAGGAGACATATGGCAATAGCGAAAACAAAAAGTAGAATCAAGGTTCAGGGAGAATACTCAAGGGAGTTCCCAGTCGGTCCAAGTTAATTGGGGCCTCCATAAGGAGGCTCACTATTATGTAGCCTGTTTAATATCACGCTAGAAAAAAGTTTTTAGAGGCATATACGTGAGCACCATTGAACCATAACAAACTACTTCCAGAGAGGTATTACAAAACAACGACCAACAGGAACCTTATATAGAAAACCATTGCAGTATCAGGCATATGCAGACGATATATAGTGCTACTAGGTAGAAACTGTAATGTCATGATTAAAGCATCCAGGGAATTTGAAAGTGCCTCAGTGAAAGCTGTTCTTGATATCAATTAACCAAAGACAAAATATATGATGATGTCATGAAAAACCACGAATTGTAGAGAATGGCTAGATTCAAATATCTAGGGGGAACTATAAACTAGCGCAAAGAGATAATGTCGGAGGTAAAAGAAAGGATAACAGCAGTCAACCGTTCCTATTTCAGCTAATAAAAGCTACTGGCAAGCAAAAACCTCTCAAGTGGAACAAAGAAGACATTATGCACCATTATCATAAGACCTGTAGTAACGTACGCTAGTGAGACTAGGGCCCTTACCAGAAAAGCAGAGAAGATGCTCAACGCATGGGAGAGGAAAATCATCCAAAAAATATACGGTCCAGTTATGGAAAATAAAATCTAAGGAATCCATAAAAACCAAGAACTTGACCATTTCTGCAGCGACCATCTTATAGTCACAATGTTAAAAAAGGACAGACTACGCAGGGTAGGACCTGTTGAAACGATGCCGGATGTAGAGCAGCAAACGTTATATACAGCAGCCAAAAGCCCAGGGGCAGACGACTCACCGGTCACCCAAAGCGAAAAATGGATAGATGATGTGGAGATGGATATACACCAGTTGATGGATATACACCAGACGGAAAAAAAGACATATTTTCTATTTTAAAATTACTTAAATAACGTAATTAAAACACAAACACTTTTTTCTTGGCGTGTAAATGCAAAGCATGCCGTGTTCTTGCTAGTATATATAAGAGATTACAAAATCAACATTATTTGCTATTACAAAAGAAACAACTGTGTAAAAGAGGATACAATTATTCTTTGCCCAATAATATTTCTTTCTTTTTTTCGGGGTTTTATTCATGTATTTTTACAGATGAACTTTATACATGAGCAAAGGTAAACACCCACAAAATCATATATGTATATGTATAGCAGGTTTTGGAATAATCTTGAAACGTATAATTAAATATATTCCATTACAATTTTGAAGTCTTTCATTAACCGTACTGGTTTCAGGGAAAGCCAAACCAAGTCTAAGGTGCAAAAACGAGTACACTTATAAATAACTAGCTAAGAATGATCACCTAAACTGAAAAAACCCACCCACCCAATAGTAAATTACAGAATCAATGTACATATTCTTGCGTTCACGATCTGTCGCTACACATTTTTTAGCGTGCTCCCCCAGCGGTTTACAAATCTAAGGGATCCCTAAATAAGTTTATTTGTCAGTAAAACAATAGACTAGATGGTCCATATCTGTGCTCCAGAAATACTTTACATGTTTTTCAGTTAAATGTTTTAAAATTTTAAAATGTTTTCTTTATGTATGTGCTTAAAATGAATATTTACTATGTGATGAAAACAATTCAATTTATTTGGATCAGTAAAATATCGTATCTTATCATATCTATTTACAAATTGACCAACTTCATGTTTAAAAAAAAACAAAAAAACATCCAATCATCAAACATGCTACAAAAACACGAATCAAAATAACAGAAGTGTATCCATAGTAACACTGCACCCAACTATTGGTACATTCAAACCACAATAAAGTAAAAAATGCACTGGATGTGACCATAAACACAATACAAGACCATGCAAAGTTACAAGGCGCCATACACCAGATTACAGGTTATGAGTCATGACCCCGTGTTACGCACTCTCTTGTATTGTGAGAAATTAATCTCTTTTTTTAAGTTATGGCTCGTTCAACAGTGCTTAACAAAGGATGATACCATAGATAAATACATTAACAAAATTACGACACCCAAAACAGTACCAATTACAATTAATAAGATTTATATTAGTAATAATACAATTACAAATCAAAAGAAATATAATTTCAAATCATGAACTTACAGTATGGTAGATCTTGTACCGGTACACAGTTAACACAGTTAGTACAATGTGCCACTGAATAAAAAGTGAAGGATCAATCCGAATAAACACAAAAGTACACAAAGAATAATACACGTCTCCAGAAGTTAAAATATCTTTCAATCTCCGTCTGTCTCTGTGTCTGTCAATTCCTTATATATGTGGGTCTAAAGACGCCTCTAGAAACGCCCTTATTTTTCTAAAACAATCGAGAACCCTCTACAAGATACTAGTAGCCATACCAACCATGTTTAATTGGAAGCCGCTAGTAAACAAGATACATCAAAGAGATTTAACCACGCCCACAACAAACGAACCGTCTGCTAGTAGTCAAATGTGGGTTTAAAGACAATTCACGCACCGGGGAAAAGTGTACTACATAACATATTCCCTCTTAAAAGAAAAAAAAGCATTTTTCAAAATGGTATCCTTTTTTTCATTAAAAAAATTTTAAAAGTACATTTCTTCCTTTCAAAATATTAGACAAAAAGCTTCTTAACAGCTTATAAACAATGGCATAAGTTATATGTACAGTGAAAATTAATTTGTTGACAAAGTATCTGCAATGACATTATCGTTGCCTTTAATATGTTTTATGTCCAAATTATATTCTTGTAAAAATAGGCTCCATCTTAACACCTTGCATTTTGGAGACCATCTTATTCAAAAATATTTAAGGATTGTGATCCATAAAAATAAGTATTCAATGTAAGGAACAACTGACATAAAAATCAAATTATTGTAGAGCAAGAATTAAACCTACACATTCTCTTTCTATAGTGGAAGAGTTTTTTAAAAAATTTAAATTACATTTCTTTGAGAAATAAGAGAGAAGGTAATCTACACTGTGGTCGTCTTCTTGAAAAAGAACTGCCCCATGCTACGTCACTAGCATCTACAACTAATTTAAAATGTTTATTAAAGTCTGTTGCAATGAGAACAGGAGCATAAGCTAGTATATTTTTTAATGTTTTCGGTTGCTTCCAGACAATCATCTGACCAATGAAATTTTGCATTTTTCTTTAACATATTACCTAAGGGGGAAGCAATAACTGAGAAATGTTTGCAAAATTTTCTATAGTAACCTGCCATTCCCAAATATCTCATTAACTGATTTCTTGTTATTTGATGGTGGAAGTGATACAATAAAATTTATTTTAGCTTGAACAGGCTTTACATGACCTTGACCCACTATGTGACCTAAATATTCTACAGTTGCATGACAAAATCCTCATTTATTTAAATTTACAGTTACTTTGGCCTACAAACATTTTTTAAAAAGACATCTTTTTTTGGTTTACATGAGTTGAAAAATCTTGACTGTAAAAATTTACATAATCAATATAGGCACTGCAATTTTCCTGGTCAGCAATAATGTTATTGACTAGACGTTGGAATGTAATTCAGGCATTTTTCATTCCAAACGGCATGAATTTATATTGGTATAACCCATCTGGAGAACAGAAAGCAGAGATTATTTTTTCTCAGTTAGATAGAGGAACCTGCCAAAAACCTTATAGTAGTTCTATCTTGGTTACATATTTGGCATCACCTATTAGATCAAAAAGATCGTCTATTCTTGGAACCAGAAATGAATCAGACTTTGATACTGCATTAACTTTCCTAAAGTCAGTGCAAAACCTGTAAGTTTTGTCAGGCTTTGGGAACAAAAATACATGGTGAATTCCAGTTACTAGAGCTTGGTACAACGATATCATTTTCAAGGATATATTTTATTTCACACCGGATTATTTCAAGTATTTTGTCCCGATTGACCTTATAGGGGTGTTTCTTGACCGAAACAGTTTTGTCAATGTGAAAATCATGTATAGCAAGGTTCGTTTTATTAAGCACATCAGCGAAAGCAAAACGAACTCTTCAAAAACAGACTTTACAACATCCTTCTCTGACAACGACTAATGTCCTAGTATCTTATCTAAGTTGGCCAATACCTGAATTTTTAAGTTTGTAATTACCACATTTTTGGGGAAACTATCAAAGGTTTCAGTAAAATTTTCTTTAGGGAATGAAGTTACAGTTGAGATTATGTTAACATTAGGTTCTGAGGATGGACAATTATCATCACATTTTCTATCAAAATATACTTTTAACATATTAATATAACATAACTGTTGCTTTCATTTACGATCTAGTGTTAACACAATGTAATTTAAATCATTGATTTTGGACTCAACTATGTGGACTAAAATATATGGCTTGTAGAGCCTGCTCTGGTATCGGCAAAAGCCAAGGCACTTTGTCCCCTCAACCAAACTGTCTGAATTTTGACTTTTTGTCATACCAAACTTTCATTTTAGATTGAGAATCTTTTAAATGTGATTTAGCCAAATTAACGGCATTAAAAAATTAAGTGTTATGATTTAGGACATAGTCAAGAAGTCCTTCCGTGGGTCTTAATGATATCCACGTGTCTTTTAAAAGTTGAAGGGGACCGCGAACCGTTTGGCCAAACACCAATTCGAAGGGGCTGAATCTATATGATCCTTGAAAAGATTCTCTTGCAGCGAAAAGTAGCAAGTTAATTTCTTTATCCCATTATTTCCCTTGTTCTAAGCAGTACCTTCTCATCATGTACTTCTACGTCTAATGGAATCGCTCAAGTAATCCCTGTTACTCAGGATGATATGCACTCGCAAGCAGTGTTCTATGCCCAATTGGTTTATTATTGTTTGAATATTCCAGCCTTGAAGTCAGACTCTACCGACTTCGGAAGACCAAACAACGTAAAAAACTTCGTCAGGGCTTTGACAATTTTTGGAGTCTTGATAGTTGTAGGAGGAAAAGCTTCTGGGAAACTTGTTGACACACACATGATTGTCAGAAAGTATTGTGACCTGATTTTGTCTTTGGCAGAGGTCCAACGCAGTCTATAATCAAGCGACTAAAAAGTTATTAGCATTCTGGAATGGTTTGAAGAGGAGCTAATGCTATCTGCTAATTTGGTTTCCCTACCACCTGACAAGTATGACATGATCTGCAGTAGTCAATCAAATCTTTCTTAATTTTGGGCCAAAAGATGTGCGACGTGATTTTGTGATATGTCTTCTTTAAACCTTATTTGCCTGAAAGTGGTGAATCATGGGATAAGCTCAAGGCTTCGTTCGTGAATGGTGTAGGAACTACTATTTGATAACATATACTTCATCATTCGTCAGCATTTGCGTCTAGAGGTCTCAATTTTCTCGTAAGTATGTCATTTTGAATTTAGTAACAAACAGTGAATTGTTCAGCTTCTTCTTGGGTCAAAGCGGTCTCTCTACGTTTGAATATTTCTGGATCACTCTTCCTCTCTTCAATAAGTTGCATTCGAATTGGAGTTTTGTGATTCCTTGACTCTTCTTTTAGACTGGCAAAAAGGGTTTTCCCCAGGTCAAGGGTTTTATTGATTTTTTGTGAAATCTTTTACTTGGAGATCTTGGAACTCATGGCCTTTGTCACAGCACATGCTGGATACAATTCTTGATCTTCTTCCTGATTTTCACTTAAACAAGGTTCATGAGTCACGATAAGTTCGGCTACTACCTTCCCACCAGCTAAGTCATTGCCTAGTATCAACGAGATGCCGTCCAATGGCAATGTTGGTCAGACACCCACAATCACAGGTCCAGACTAGATCTGATTTTAGGTTGATGATATGTAAAGGTACATCTATGCATCCCAGCCATACACCTTGTAACAGGATGTTGCTCCCAATAGCAGTAGATTCAGACAAGGGAAGTATACCCTCAAGTAGCAAGGACTGTGAAGCACCTGTATCTCGTAATATTTTGTCTTGAGGTAGACTGGAAAAATCACCTTCAAATATCAAAGGCATGAAGTCTCTTAGGACATCAGTAGTATCTGATATAGAAGTTTGGACATGGTAGGTAAACTCTTGTTTGAGTCTTGAGAACATTCGTCTAGGTTAGAGAAAGCAAAAGTCTGTATAGAGTCGTCAAAACTTTCACTCAAGTCATCAGTAAGAAGATTTCTGGAGGTAAACTTCTTGTTTTAGCAAAAGGATCTTGGCAACAAGATCATAAAACTTGCAGTCGAAGCAGGAATTTGGCTGGAGTCGATAAAACAAGCCTTATTGTTCATTTTGAAACTCTTTGATGAGTCGTGACAAACCTCTTTGAAGTTTTTATAGTCATCTGGAGAGCAAAATCTCTTGAAATTTGAAAATGTAGTACTAGATGTATGACGAGATGTACAAGCCGAAACTTTGTGTGGTGTACCAGTATCTGTGGTCTTCTCAGTTTTCTTGTTGAGTTTCCAGCACTCATCCCTCGCATATCCTTCTGTTTTACGGTAGGCACATGTGTCTTTTACAATGGTTTCTTTTGTACCAGGCTTGTATGATTCTGTGGAAGTTTTCTTTAAGGTGACAATGTTGCCTTTTTGTGCCTGTAATTTTTGGTGCCATCTTGGTTCTTTGAGAGTTGATGTGAGATGGTGAAGGAATCAGCTAACACTGCTGCCGTATGTGCATCACCTTCGCCACGTTCTGCAATATGTATTCGCACCTCAATACGAACACAATTCTTGGACTCGTCCATCAGAATAAGGATCTTGAATTTTTGAAGTATGTGTCAGTGTTGGTTAAGTGTAGCCACTTGTCCATGAATCGTTCGTTTACCCGGAGGAACTCAACATGAGTCTCCTCATTACGTTTCCACAGCTCTCTTAACTTACGGTAGGCTTCGGGGACCATTCATAAGCCTTAAGTATTAAGGATTTTAAAGCGTTATAGTTTCCGATCTTTTCAGCGTTCAAGGACACAAAGACTTCGGCTACACTTCCGGTCAAAGCTAGTTGCAATAACGTAGATTACATATTTTCAGGAATTTTAACATTTGGGCAGTTATCTCAAACTGTGCAAAATATTGGTCCACCTCTTTTTCTGTAAATTTTGGCATTACTTTTAACAATTTTATTGCATAGCAACCCTGACCGGCAAGAGCCGTGAGTCTATTTTCCATTGCTATTTTCAATTGCCCCCAAATTTGCCGTGATTTCCATTTC
Organism: Lymnaea stagnalis; assembly: GCA_964033795.1. Lineage (NCBI taxonomy): Eukaryota > Metazoa > Mollusca > Gastropoda > Lymnaeidae > Lymnaea > Lymnaea stagnalis. Next base: position 84,701 of record CAXITT010000393.1, on the reverse strand, counting down.
TTTAAATTTTACTTGTAGCTCTAGCTCTATTTGTTTAAGCTAAAATTCTCTCTCTCTCTCTGAGCATTAACTCCAGGTGTTTGAGCTCTCAATTATTATCTAGCCCCAGCTGTTTCAGCTTCAATTGGAGCTCCATATTTGGATCATGCGTTTGTGTCCCTAAGGCCAATTGATCCTCCGATAACATGTCCTCATCCTCAAGCTTATTTATACACATAACAAAAATACTCTCTACACTAAAAATGTAAAAACGTTCTTTCTCTGCTTTACTACAAATGTGTCATTTTTTCAAGGGCGGCAGTGTTGATATCTCCGTTATAAATTATATTGATGAAGCTCATTAAAAAAAAATAATTGAATTTTGGGTCCCAAGCCCTAATTGGATATTGTACAATGGATGTGCTAAATTTGAAAAATTCGCCGGCGGATTCAGCTACTTCCACACATGCAATAGCTCTGTTTGAAATTATAGTTACAAAGCTCTTAGAGGAAAATATGAAATTAGGGTCACTGGCCCAAACGGAATATTGTAAAATGTTTTTATCTAATTTAGAAAAAATTTCGGTAGTGCGCATTTCACTTGACCCAGTTTTATCACAATCGAATGAATGTTATAGAAATGCATACGATAATTATATAGATAATAGAAGTGTGGAAAACGAATTTAGGGCCCCCTACCACAAATGGAAAATTGTAGAATTGTTGTATTACTTCAGAAACCTACTTAATATGTCACATACTCAATTTAATATCATTATTTGTATTTGATTAAAAAGCTATCAATCCATGCATTAGCTCTGTTTGAAATTATAGTTGTATTTTAAAATGGTTGTAATCATTTAAGAAATCGTTGCAGGCGTGCGCACAACATCTCTCTAAAATTTTATCGCATTCTAATAATGTAGAGGAGCGCATACGGAAATTATTTTTTATAAAGCTCCTAATGTAAGGAAAAAAAAACACGAATTTGAGGCCAATTGCCAAAAAAACGGAATATTTTAGAAGGGTTATAAGGGCTTAGAAAAATGCTCTGGCTTATGGACAACAACTTACCTCAGTTTATCGCAAGCGCTTGAATGATGTAGGAGCGCATGCGGTTTGAAATTATATTTATATAGCTCATTTTTTTAAGAAACAAACATAGGGCCCTGGCTCAACACTGAATATTTTAAAACGGTTGTAGTAATTTAAGAACCTTTGTGGGCGATAGAACAACATCTCACTAAATTTTTATCGCATTCTGAAAAATGGTATAGGAGTGCATAGAAAATTATTTTTTACAAAGCTCATATAAGAAAAATTTGAATTTGGGTCAACGGCCGAAAACGGAATATTTTAAAAGTGTTGTAATGAATGAGTAAAATGGGCATGTTTATAGATAATAACTCGTCAAAGTTTTGTCGCAATCGCATGAATGGTGCAGGAGCGCATACGGTTTGAAATTATATTTATATAGATCGTATTAGAAAAAAACGTAAATAGGGCCGATGGCTCAAATTGGAATATTTTGAAAAGTTTATAATAAATTAGAAACCTCTGCGGCTGTGCTTCCAACATCTCACCAATGTTTTATCGAAATTGGATCAATGGCGTAGGAGCGCATATGAAAATTATTTTTTACAAAGCTTATATTAGAACAAATACGAATTTAGGGCTAACGGCCGAAAACGGAATATTTTTTTAAAAGTGTTTAATAATATATTAAAATTCCCTGTAACATGGACAACAACTCACTAGTTTTGTAGCAATCGCATGATTGGTGTAGGAGCGCATACGGTTTGAAAATATATTTATATAGCTCAATTTAGGAAAAACGAATATAAGGCCCATGGCTCAAAACTGAATATTTTAAAACGGTTATAATAGTTGAGAAACATTTGCGAGCGTGCTCGCAACAACTCCCCAAAGTTTTATCAGAATCGAATAAATGGCTTAGGAGCGCATGTGGAAAATATTTTTTACCTATTCATAGAAGAAAAAAAAACGAATTAAGGACCAACGGCTAAAATGGAACACTTTAGAAGGTTTTTTTAAAAATTCACTTAAATGCCCATTTATTTGGATAACAACTGATTAAAGTTTTGTTGCAATCGCCTAAATGGCGTAGGAGCGCATACGAGACATAGGGACATAAAAAACATTCATTTTTATATATATAGATATACGAGCATACCAAGTCAAAGTCTTTCATCCCGATTCAACCATAAGGAGCACAAGCCAATATACATTAACTGAAAAAGAAGGTAAATAACATCAACCCAGAAAGTGTTTGCGAAATAGATGTGTTGTTACATTTGTTTTAAAGGACTCCAGAGTCAGGCTGTTTCTGAGATGCGACTGGAAGGGCGTTCCACACTGTCGGGCCGGCAAATGCAAAAGTGCGCTTTCTGTAATTCTCAAGGCGAACACCCGGTATCGATATTTTGCCGCTACAAAACTACGACATCCAAAACAGTACCATTTACAATTAATAAGATTTAATTTATTAATAATACAATTACTAATCAAAAGAAATATTATAAAAAATCATCAACTTACAATATGGTAGATCTTGTACCGGTACACAGTTAACACAGTTAGTACTATGTGCCAAAAAATAAAAATGAAGGATCAATGCGAATAAACACATAAGTACACAAATAATAATACACGTCTCGAGAAGGTAAAATATTTTAAAATCTCCGTCTCTCTATGTGTGCCTGTCAATCCCTATGTATGTGGGTCTACCAAAGCGTCTAGAAACGCCCTTAATTTTCTAAAACAATCGAGAACCTTCGACAAGATACTCTTAGACCTACTAAACATGTTTAATTGGAAGTTGGTAGTAAACAAGATACATCAAAGTTATTTAACCACACCCACAACAAACGTTACCGTCTGCTAGTAGTCTAATGCGGGGTCAAAGAAAGTTTACGCACCGGAACAAAGTGTACTACATAACGCCCCGTTTACGCTTTGCCATTGGTGATTGTAAAATATGCCACAGAAGAGTTCACAGTATCATCAGATATTGACCCCATTATGATGATTGTCCGAAAAGAAGGTCTTTAACAAGATGGTCAATTCGATTGAATTCAAATGATTATCAAATTCACCATACTTTCGTCGAACAAACAGAAAATCCGAGTCTGATTCCCTCCTACCAGTCGAGCCCTCCTTTAAAACATAGAAAAACGCCCTTCTTAAAAAAAAAAAGAAACACGCCCTTCTTTAAAATATAGAAACACGCCCTTCTTTAAAACATAGAAACACGCCCTTCTTTCAAACATAGAAACACGTCCTTCTTTAATACACGAAACGAGCACTTCTTAAAAACATAAACACGCCCTTCTTTAAAACATAGAAACACGCCCCTCTTTATGACATAGAAATACGCTCTTCTTTAAAACATAGAAACTTGCCCTTCTTTGAAGCATAGAAACACGCCCTTCTTTAAAACATAGAAACACGCTCTTCTTTAAAACATAGAAACACGCCATTGTTTAATACACAAAACACACTTTTCTTTAATACACAGAAACACGCAATTGTTTAATACACATAAAACAATCGTACTTAATGCACAAAAGCAAGTAGTTATTTTATAAACAGAAACATGCAGTTGTTTAATACAGAGAAACATGCATTTTTCGAATACACAAAAACATGTTCTTGTTCAATAAACTGAATAATGCCCTTTTTTATAACACTGACCCTTGCACTTGTTTCATACACAAAATAATTCCCTTTTTTAACACAAAAGAACTCCCTTCTATAATACCCCAAAACCTTCCGTTGTTAGATATACAGAAACGTACACTTATTAATACACCGAAAATCGCTCTTCTTTGATACCAAGAAAAATGCCCTTCATAAATGCCAAGAAACAGGACATTCTTTAAGGCGTTAAAAAAACGCCCTTCTGTAGTGCACAGAAACACGCCTTTTTTAAATTCAAAGAAACAAACCCTTCTTTAATTAACAGATGCACACCCTGCTTTAATACACAGAAACACTCGATTCTTTAATAAACAGAAATATGCTCTTCTTAAATGCTCAGAAACAGACTGTTTTAATGCACACAAAAAAGTCCATCTTTATGCAAAGAAACACGCCGTTCTTTAATGCACAGAAAAACGCCCCTTTTTAAGGCATAGGAAAACGCACTGGTCCAATCCACAGATGCATGACCTTGTTTAATACACTAAAACATGAACTTGCTTAATACAAGGGAAAATACACGGAAACGAGCCTTTGTTAAAAACGTAAAAAACAAACTTTTTTTAAATTCTAGGAAGCACTGACCTCTAAAGATGTGAACTGAACACAGCGTGCTCGGTCTCGTCAAATTTAACAACACAGCTTGAGCGAGGATCCTGTCTGCACTGCACCAAGAATCCACTGTGTAGTTGTTGATGATGAAGGCTTTTCTCTCAGGGCACTCAAAGGTGCCATCATAAGTATCGACTGCGACGCTAAACTTTTCCCTGTTTACTGTAATTTAATTGTAATGCGTTTCATTTTGATAAAAAGTAATGTAACTTATTGTTTGAAAATGATTTAAATAAAATTTGATGATCTAGATATTTAAAAAAAAAAAAAAAGTAATAATCTCCTTGATCATTTAAAAAAAAATTAATAGTATTTTTACTTTCAATACAAAATGTGTATTGTTTCAAAGACAAGGCTTTTTTGTTTTTTTAAATATTCAGTAAAGTGACGCTGATGGACATACACCAATCTCGAGCTATCCTTTGCAGACCAATATTCTTGCCCTTATTTACAATAACAGATCTAGAAGGATAACTCTAGATTGGTGTACGCCCATCAGCCTCACCATTGTGACTAGTCTGTTGCCTAAAGTGTTGTCTTGGCCAATCAATCTATCCGCGCGTTTAATTCCATGTGCTTCTATTTATATATTTTAGCTGTCGTTAAAATTGATATTTTTAACACTTCAATTACCAGGATGTTGAGAGACGACACGGATCCAAGTGACGTAATGCTGATTATAAATGTAGAACTTGACTTGGCTGACGATCCTCTTGCAAGTTTTGTCATCAAAGTCGGTGAGGATGAAGGGCGCATTTATCAAGATGTCTCCTAAAGGCCAATGACAACAACAACAAAAACAAAAACACACCAAAAAAAAACACAAAAAAAACAAAGTAAGTTTGTGATATAGAATAATTATCCAAATATAACACATACCATATCTATTACTCTCTTTCAATATCGTAGTAAAGTGAGTGGCGGTCGGTGGTGCGTACCTGATGGTAAATTTGTATGTGAAACAATGTTGCGAATAGCAGTGTCCGAGAGAGTCACGCAGACAGAAGATGCTCGCAAAGAAGCCCGTGCAACATAAAGAGCATTACAGAACGTCAAAGTAAACCAGAAGTAATGGTTCTCCTGTGAGATGTGCAGCCGAGACTAATAACTATGAGATTAGCAGACAAGAATGCCCCTATTTCTTGATCTGCCTTGTAAGCTATGTATGTGTTGATATGCTACTCCATCGTCTTATGGCGACGTGAGGATGTAATTGAATGATTTATGAAAGAAACTCCATTGCTCTCAACTTACCGTACTGACAACCTTCCCCGAACCATCCCCTAGCACACCTTCCGCCAGCTTCACGACACACCCCTTTTTCGTCACATCCGCCAGACCTACAGTGACACAAATACTTCTTGTTGGGACCGAACCAGTGCAGTTCTGTAATTAAAACAATGAGTAGGCGTAAGACTCCACATGAAAAAAAAAATTAAAATAACAAGTATATGACTAGAAGAACTGTTACATTTAAATCAATACTAGACTGTGAATGACTGGTCTGGTCAAGGACATTATATTAATTATCTGATAATTTTTCGGACCAAATAAAGAAACATAATGTATTTTATGTTAAATCGTTTAATCAAGCCTTCAATCACTAAGTTCATGACTGGAACTTATTTCAAAGCTGAAGTATTTCAAAGAACATATATAATTGTGTTTTTTTCTTTATTTCTTTACTGTCGACAAATTAACTAATTTGATGAATCTCCCTTTGTCTTAAGTTAAGAGATAGTTTCATGCAATTTTGATGTCCCACCGAGAGGATATTTACTTCTTAATTAAGCAGCTAGTGTGCCAGATAAGAACAAATAAATGAAGGATATAATTCAAAGCCTATTCCTCGTCAAGTGGATCAAGCCAACTTCTTGGCGTAGTGACACAGTCACCTCCATGTCTTAGTGACACAGTCACCTCCATGTCTTAGTGACACAGTCACCTCAATGTCTTAGTGATACAGTCACCTCCATGTCTTAGTGACACAGTCACCTCCATTTCTTAGTGACACAGTAACCTGCATGTCTTAGTGACACAGTCACCTCCATGTCTTAGTGACACAGTCACCTCAATGTCTTAGTGATACAGTCACGTCCATGTCTTAGTGACACAGTCACCTCCATTTCTTAGTGACACAGTAACCTGCATGTCGTAGTGACACAGTCACCTCCATGTCTTAGTGACACAGTCACCTGCATGTCTTAGTGACACAGTCACCACCATGTCTTAGTGACACAGTCACCTCCATGTCTTAGTGACACATTCACCTCCATGTCTTAGTGATACAGTCACCTCCATGTCTTAGTGATACAGTCACCTGCATGTCTTAGTGACACAGTCACCTCCATGTTTTAGTGACAGTCACCTGCATGTCTTAGTGACACAGTCACCTCCATGTCTTAGTGACACAGTAACCTGCATGTCGTAGTGACACAGTCACCTCCATGTCTTAGTGATACAGTCACCTCCATGTCTTAGTGACACAGTCACCTCCATGTCTTAGTGACACAGTCACCTCCATGTCTTAGTGACACTGTCACCTCCATTTCTTAGTGATACAGTCACCTCCATGTCTTAGTGATACAGTCACCTTCATGTCTTATTGACACAGTCACCTCCATGTCTTAGTGACACAATCACCTCCATGTCGTAGTGAAAAAGTCACTTACATGTCTTAGTGACACAGTCACCTCCATGTCTTAGTGACACAGTCTCCTCCAAGTCTTAGTGACACAGTCACTTACATGTCTTAATGACACAGTCATGTCTTAAGGTCCCAGCCCTTTTCTGACTTTTGGAAATAGCCAATTCCTTGTCTTAGGGAAACATTCGGTTCTTGCGTTGGGTAACCTGCCCCTTCCTTTTTTTAAAGTGATATAGCAAAAGAAAAATAATTCTAAATGCTTAGGTCAAAATTACAATGAAAACTGGTGCCGATTAAGGGCAACATTTTATATTAAATCTGCTTTTGTAACTTCATGGCAAACTCTCTGGAAGGCCAATTGAACTATATACCGTCAGCCTGTCGAGCTCAAATTAAGAACAGACAATTGAAGCAGATGGCAACACAATCAGTCAAATTTTCTGCCTAAACCAACCCCCCCCCCCTTACATTTTTTCCGGAATTTCAAGGGGGGTGGGGGTGAAGCAAATATGATGGCGCTGATTTCACGAACTTAAATTCCCGATAAGTGCGCTAAATGAGTCTTAAATCAGAAAAATAATGCAAATGTGTTTGTCACATATTATTGTGTTTTGCTTTTTCTGAAATATTTAGTGAAAAGAAACTGAGTTGTAGAAGCGGGTGGATGATTGTAATATTAATACGCTTCATGGGTGTGAACAAATGTTCGGGCAGTGAGCTTTATTGAGGAAGACCTCTAAGTTGGATGCTTTTAACGTTGCTTTACATACACGCACGTGAGTCGTATTTAAGGTTTATTTTAAACCGTATTGGCGGACGTGGCGGAGGAAATACATAATAAGGACAAGGTGGAAGGATCAGAACATAAGGAAATGGAGGAGGGATGAAATCATAAGGAAAAAGGGCGGAGGTTGGTGGAATTGGTGGTGGGATGAAAGTATAAAGAAAACGGTGAAGGTTGGAAAAGGTTGGCGTAGGTTGGCGAAGGTTGGCGAAGGGATGAAAGTATACAAAAAAAAACGGTGGAGGTTGGCGGAGCGATGAACGTATAAAGAACACGATGGAGTTTTTTTCCGGAGACTAAAAGTATAAACAAAATTTAGAGGTTGGCGGTGGTTGGCGCAGGTGGCGGAAAGATGAATAAACGAAACGATGGATTTTGTCGGAGGTTGTCGGAGGATAACAGTATAAACAAAACGGTGGTGTTCGGCAAAGGTTGGCGGAGGGATGAAACTATAAAGAAAACGGTGGAGGGATGAAAGTATAAAGAAAACGGTGAAGGGATGAAAGTATAAAGAAAACGGTGGAAGTTGGCAGAGGTGGCGGAGTGATGAAAGTATAAAGAAAACGGTGGAAGTTGGCAGAGGTGGTGGAGTGATGAAAGTATAAAGAAAACGGTGGAGGTTGGCAGAGGTGGCGGAGTGATGAAAGTATAAAGAAAACGGTGGAGGTTGGCAGAGGTGGTGGAGTGATGAAAGTATAAAGAAAACGGTGGAGGTTGACAGAGTTGGCGGAGTGATGAAAGTATAAAGAAAACGGTGGAAGTTGGCAGAGGTGGCGGAGTGATGAAAGTATAAAGAAAACGGTGGAGGTTGGCAGAGGTGGCGGAGTGATGAAAGTATAAAGAAAACGGTGGAGGTTGGCAGAGGTGGTGGAGTGATGACAGTATAAAGAAAACGTTCGATGTTGGCGCCCTGTTTTCCTTATGCTTGCATCACTCCGCCATTTCTTTATGTTCTGATCCTTCCCCATTTTTCTAATGATTTCATTTCTCCACGACCTCCACCAATACGGCTCACTACTCACGTGTGTTCAAATTTCAGCCCCACCCTTCCTACCGGATTTTACATGTTATAAACGATTTAAACAAAAACAGTTTGTTTAAGTTGTTGTTGAATTATAAAAATAAATGCATTAACTATCAAAGAACGACCCTCTAATACCTCTTATATTCAAAAGAAAAAGAAACTTTTGGTTAATGTACGATTCAAGCCGCAGAAAGTTGATTAGTTGGACAAAACTCACGCGATTTCATGCACAAGACATGGTGACATTTTGTACAGTTGACGTTAGAGATTCTTAAGTTCGAAAGGTCGATGACCTTACACAGGTCAACATCTTCAATAGGTAGCCCCTCGGCGTTCAGCGACCTGAAGTTCACAAACTCGCTATTCTCTTCCCACCAATATTGTCCATGTGTCACGTGGTACTCTATCCCCAGCCACACGGTAGCATTCGCTGCAAGGGATTATGTTGAAACGAATTATGGCATAGCGTGAAATGTCAGGAACATCTGTTATCACAAATCCCCAATATCTTTCTTAATCTAGTATTATTATAATCGTACGCAATGTGAATGACATGTATCAAGAACGGATAACCAGTGTTACTCAAGTTACACAGTCCAGTTCCAATCTAGATATGGTATATAAGTCTTAAAAAACATGAATACAAAAAAAAAAACAAAAAACAACAAAAAATTGACCTTACATTTTACTGTAGGGTAAGAGATCTAATTTTAGCAATTATCTATTTCTGATCAAAAAAAAGTTTTGTGACGCGAATTGATATTAATCCAATTATTCATATACTGTAGACTATATGGTGTTGTCAACACGTAAAAGTAAAATTCATGTATATTTACAAGGCTAATTTATATTGTATTCTATGAAATAGATTCCTGAACGAAATATATAAATGGGAGTGTTCGATTAGCTAAAAAAATCGGTTTTCCGAAAATCATCCGATCTCATTTAATTACAAAGATCGACGCTCTCCTATATTTAAATAATTCTGTGAACACTATTCGGGCAATTAACAGTTGCCTGTATGCCATTTAAAAAAAAAAAAGACAATTAGTTGGGACAATTGAAAGAAGGCAAACAAGTCAACAACAGCGAACAATAGGAAAAAATATAAATTAAACAACACAGAGTAAAAAGTAGGATATTGTGGATGGGGGAATCAAAGGGAATTACTTGGCATCCGCTTGACGCAATAGTTTTACTGAAGTAAAATAAAACCCATGGTCAGAAGAGAAACGGGATACTAAATTATGTTATGAACACGTGACAGGGTGATGGTGTTTTAACACATGTCTCAGCCAAATTGGTCCGACCCAAAAACACCTTTTCCCTCTACTCCCTTAATTTTAACTATTCTGTATCTATTCTGTACATCGATATTTCCATCCCAACTCAATATTTGAAGCTGAACAAGATAACATAACGTGAAACTATCTCAATGACCTCTCTAAATGACGGTACCTATGTGATACAAAAAGAGGCTCTCACTAGAAGCTAACTGTGTTATCCCAATGGGATAACAAATATAGTGTTAATCTATGGAAACGATCTATATCATTCTTTTATGATGAAAACTTGTTGTTTTTTTTCTATAAAAATTATATAGCATCAAAACGTCATGCACATGCAATGTAATCCATCGATTTTTTTTCTAAAGCACTGCAATCAAAATCTCAAAGAACAATCTGAATTATTTTCAACTTTTACAATATATTGTTAGCAAAAAATATCTCTATAATTTTTTCTACAAAATCGGCAATGAAAATGAACATTTATACCGGTTTGAGAAGCGAAATGCCTGGCTCGCATGGCGTCTGAGAATGATTGTATCGTGTTCACTCTAGGTAGATTAAAACCAAGATCAAGGCAGTACCTCTGTAGACAATATTTAAAGAAATGAAATATAGGTAATATCGTGTTTCGTTCAAATTCACTTTCATTTTTTTAGAATATTATTTTTAATTTCCTTAAAGAAAACAACAACTAAATATTATTTTGTTACACTTTTAGATTTTTTAAGACTTTCTCTTAATTTCACTCTTGGTAAACTCCTTGATATCACGAAAGATTTGACTTGAGACAACATCTTGTCGCTATGATAATACTATCACTACTCAAAAGTCACGTTCGACATTACTCTTTCTCTCTCTATCTCTCTCTTCTTCTTCTTCTTCTTTATCTTAAGGGCCCATGATCAATTTATTTATTATCTTGGCTCCTATTCATGTAGATGGGATTTGAAATGCTTCTGTTCCTGGTCTCTCTCTCTCTCTCTCTCTCTCTTTCTCTCTCTGTCTCTCTTTCTCTCTCTCTCTCTCCCTCTCTCCATCCCTCTCTCTCTCTCTCTCTCTGTCTGTCTGTCTCTCTGTCTCTCTATCTATCTCTCTCTCTCTCTCTCTCTATCCATCAGCCCGTCAATCCATCCGGCACTTCATCCGATCCCTGTTTCCATCCATCCATCCATCCATCCCTTCATCTATCCCTCCCTTTATCCATCCATCTATCCATCCATCTATCCATCCATCTATCCATCCATCTATCCATCCATCTATCCATCCATCTATCATTCCATCTATCCATCCATCTATCCATCCGTCTATCCATCCATCTATCCATCCATCTATCCATCCATCTATTCATCCATCTATACATCCATCTATCCATTCATCTAAACATCCATCTATCCATCCATCTATCCATCCATCTATCAATCAATCTATCCTTCCATCTATCAATCCATATATCCATCCATCTATCCATCCATATATCCATCCATCTATCCATCTATCTATCCATCCATCTATCCATCCATCTATCAATCCATCTTTCCATCCATCTATCCATCGATCTATCCATCCATCTATCCATCCATCTATCCATCCATCTATCCATCCATCTATCCATCCATCTATCCATCCATCTATCCATCCATCTATCCATCCATCTATCCATCCATCTATCCATCCATCTATCCATCCATCTATCCATCCATCTATCCATCCATCTATCCATCCATCTATCCATCCATCTATCCATCCATCTATCCATCCATCTATCCATCCATCTATCCATCCATCTATCCACCCATCTATCCATCCATCTATCCATCCATCTATCCATCCATCTATCCATCCATCTATCCATCCTTCTATCCATCCATCCATCTATCCATCCATCTATTCATCCATATATCCACTCATCTATCCAACATCCATCCATCTATCCATACATGTAACCATCCATATATCCATGCATTTATTTATCCATCTATCTCTTAATCCATATATTCATCCATATATTATCATTTATTATTTTACGTGGTTTTATATAGCATGCACCCCAACCTAGGGCTATGTCGACAACGCAGTACATACAATTTAACAAACATAATAAAATAACTTTAAAAATTAATTGACATTCATTAATCAAATAAAACAAAAGAAATGTATATTTCAAACTATTTACATCTCAACCATGGGTGAAAAAGTACCGTCGATTTTCGGTCAGTGTTGGGAGACAGGATAGTAGAGATTAAAGAGATAATCTATACATTCATTTATCCATCCATCTATCCATCCATCCATCCATCCATCCATCCATCTATCCATTTATCCATCCATCCATCAGGCCAATCCATCCACATATCTATCTTTCTATCTATCTATATATCTATCTATATATCTATATATCTATCTATCTGTCTATCCATCTATCATCTAAGAAAGTCTTAACCCCTTGCTATTTTGAAAATTACATTTTATCTTGTTTAAAATGAATGGGTTTGATATACTTGGCTACAATTGTGTAAATGTATTTGCATTTTGTTAACGTTATTTAATTTTTTTATTTGGTGAATTTAGAATATAGCATCTATTTTACCCAACTGTAACATCATTGGATTTAAAGAAATCTCCATTTACGTAAAATTATACTCGCCGTTTCACCTATCCCATCATATATATGTAAATAAGAAGGTTAAATTATTTTTCAAATTCATTGTGAGGCGTATCTCGTTTGCTGCCTTGGGAAAATGAAACTATCGTATTAATCTCCCCCCCCCCCCCCTTCCCAAAAAAAAAAAAAAAAAAAAAAAAAAAAAAAATAAAAAAAAAAAAAAACACGAGTTTTAAATCAATTAATAACATCATAAACGAGATTTTAACCCCATTACCTGCGCAAAATCAAAATTTTGCATGTCACCTATTTTGTTCTTATTTGGATGAGTGATCAGTGCATTAGTGAATACTCTTTTGATCTGTAGTTTCACTGCACTGATTGCATTAAACGGCATTTTTCACTACTATATAATTTTTATTTAAGTATATCTTTTTAAAGAATTAAAGAAAAAAAAAATTTTTTTTTTAAATACGAAGCTTAAGTTGTATTTAATTTTAGAAAAGTTTAGCGATTTCAAAAGCAATCTAGTATATGTATTAATTTTACTTTTAAGAAGGAGAAAATACATTATCATTTTTGTCACGCACGATTATAAAGTAATAAAAAAAAACTAGAGATGTGGCTAATTAGGCAATCACGCTATGACGTCATTTGCGTAATTATTTAGATCAAATACATTTTATTTTTATTTTGCAATATTAACAAAGCACTAAAATACGCACTTAGGATAACAGTTTTTGGGTTTTCCCGATTAATGCAATTCTTAGATCATAATATTTTGATTAATAATTTTTTTTCCTAACTTTTAAATTCGGATAAAATTCTTTAAATAATTCCTTAGTTGTTGCTTAAAATTTATTTGTAATTTATAATAATAATACTTAAATTTTTGCTTAAAATAAAAGTGAAAAAATACTTTTTTTTCGCATGTATATGTTTATTTGATTTCGGTAAAATAATAAAATTATAACTATGATTGTTTTTAGGAATCCGAACGTACTAAAATCATATCACCCTTTTGGCGTTATGTCATTCTAGCTCAATCTTATTTACATATATTTACAAACATATAACGTTCTACAATTTTAATAATAGTTAGTCAAGTATTAAACACGTGCAATCTGTTTTCTAATTATAGTTCATTTTAAATGCTTGACTAAAAAAAATTATGCATTATGCTTTTTTCTTTTAACTAAGAAATTAAAGGGTGCAAAATAAGAGCGCACGTTTCATAAATTGCTATTAAATCAAAAGTGTGTAAGTTTTCTTTCAATGTGCTACCATTGTTACAAAGTTTCCTGACTAACTGTTTTTTTTGTGTCCAATGCTCAGCCGTTAGCCTATATTTAATATTATTAACTTCCAAACTGTGTTTATCTCTTCAATGTCAGAATAAGAAACAAAGTTCCCCATCGATTGATACCCCCATCATTTTTTTTATATTTTTAATTTTATTTTAAGAAGAGATACCAGTACAAAGCGAAGAATTTATTAATGTTTTTTTTGTGATCTAGCATTCTGATCCTCATGCTAATTCCTTTTTTTTTTTTTTTTGCACATTTTTAAAAAAAAAAATATTTTTCATATTTTT
>CAXITT010000393.1:21180-70295 GCA_964033795.1 Lymnaea stagnalis | reverse complement strand
TTTTTTTTTTTTTTCCATTTACATCATCATAAAAAAAATGTATGCAATGCTTTTTTGTAAAAAAAACCTTTATAATTGATTTAAAAAAAAAAAAAAAAAAATATTAATTATGTAGCGATCCCTAAAAATAATGTAAATAAAAATAAAAGCCACATTACTGTTATTAGTTAATTAATTTTTTTTTCACATAACACAAGCAGTTAATGCTATGTCCGTTTTCACAACCGAGCATGGACAGATGATACTTAATTAAGAACATAAACGCATCACATCTATAAGCCCCTGAAATATCCAAGGTACCCTTCACTCGTAGGGGTTGGTGAGCGCACATGATGGTTCTAAGGATAAGTGGCACCTATATATTTTAACTAGGATATCTTTCATTGCTCTCCAAGTATGTGTAGAATGTTTCAAAACTAAATTCAGTTAAGTGATAAAATGCATTCTTTTATTTTGAAATTAAAAAAAAAATTCTGGGACCTATAATGTTTTCAAGTTGCGAGACTAATCTAGTGCAAAATCGTACAATCAAGGGTGACAAAACTTGAGTGAATATATTGTACGTCCCGCTGGTGCGGAATTTAAGATGTTCTTGGTCATTATTAGGGCTAATATTATATTTCCCACCCGAAAGTTTGAAATGCCAACTCAAAATTGTCTGAAAGAAACAACAAATTCACGTATGCGCCGAAATAATGCACACTTGCATTTTCAGTTTGCACGTTTGTCTTTAGCACTCATAACTATGCACTTCTTCCATCACGCTGATCAATGTTACCTTATGAGGTTGATTGCACATTATAAGCCTATCCCTAATAAATACCCTTTGGCATGCCAAAAACCGAGTGAATTTAGTTTAAATTTGGTACTGGGCTAAATAAAGCCTCCCATTAATACTTTAAAAATGTTCTTCTCTGTTTAAAAGTATAATACAAACATCGAATGCAAGTAGACTCAAGATAAACTTCTTGATTTTGAAATAATGAAAAATTCCCTTGGAATCAAGCTCCCCAAAATCCATCCACCGATCAAGAATCATCGGCACCATAAATTTCTCCTTACTTCTCGATGAAAATGATCGCCGATTTTCGTATCGCTAGATACACTGCCTAGTGGCGTAGTTACTATTAAGGCTGCCATGAGCGGCCAAATATTTTTGCAAACCTCCCTTTTACGATTAGAACTCTGCAAGTTTAAAAAAAAAACACACCAGAATATAAAGAAAAAATTACACCTGGGTGGACCACTCCATGAGACCTTTTATTAAAAAATCCAATAGTAACTAAAGTGTTTGGTTTCAAGGGACAAGATTCATTTGAACGCCCTTTTCAACTCTGAAACGTTTATTTTCTATCAATTAAATTCACCAAAGCTCACTTTTTCACCTGCCTTGCAAATTTGGCGCCGCGGGACGTAGGTACCATTTACCAACCCTTAGCTATGCATTTGGCCACTGGCAAATGGCACTGCCCTAACCAATCTCCTACAAAAAATCTAAAATGTCACCAATGGAACAACTTCTGAAAGAAACACAGTGCATGCGTCTTTTTGCTATTGTTTTAAAAATAAGAAAATAGAAAATATTTATGAATATTTCCTTTCTATAACTTCTAATCAATGGCAGGGCTACCACACCTTGGGAAATTTCCCAAGATCTTGGGAATTCACAACCCCCTTTGGGATCTGGGGAATAATTTTGAAAATCAGGCAAAAGCTTGGGAAATCTTAACTGGGGGGGGGGGGGGGGATTTTTATAATTTTTTCAAAAAAAAAAAAGAAAANTGAAAATAAAGCAAAATCATTTTTAAAGTAACAAGGCAAAAAATTAATTGTTTTAATTTTCTTTTCTGGTTTTAATGTTTAAACCCATTCATCAATAAAATTTCTTCTGATATTAAAGTTAATATTATTGTGAATTGTTAAAAAGTTAAAAATTAAAGAAAAAATCAATTTTCTCTTCTTTTTTTTTTCTAAATTGCAGATTTACAAATTACATCAAGGCTTTGAATATTTATTAAATGGGGGGGGGGGGTAGGCTCGGAAACTTTATCATTAGGCTATTAGACATTACCAACCATACGAAAAACAGTACAAGCCGAAGAGTGAACGATAGTGTTCAATCAAGAATCCATGCCATAGTAAAATTTGATTATTTCAATTACTTCTACAATGTGTTCAAAATATAATGCATCTGTATAAGATCCAGCCTAATTTTCATTTATTGGAAAAAATATTTGTGGATTGAAATACAGGTAACTAAGATATTAAAAGTATAAGCCTACGTTGTAGGATTATAAATGAACAATACCTTTAAAAGTATTTTTTGTTGTTGAAAAAATCGTTAAAATGAAAATTTACAAGAAAAAATTAAAATACTTCTTGTTTTCATAATAATATCAATCCATTTTAACTACAATTATTATTAATAAAGTTTGCTTAATTGCTTTGCAAACCCCACTTCTAATCAAAAGACTTACAATAAGAAAAATCATTTTTTGATGAAGAACCGTTTTCCCTTGTAAAAGGAATTCTGTGTGGATTAGCCTTGTAAGCTTAGTTTCCAAGTGACTTCTATTACACATGTAGCGTATTGTAGATGATATTTTTACCAGAGAATTCGGAGTAGCATAACTTCAGTGGGTATTGATATTTTGGATTATAAATTATTTTTTTTAAAAACAAATTGTTTCTTTTATGTGATAAACATTTTAAAAAAATGTCTTTTTCAATAAATTTCAGTCAATTAATGTACCATGTTTTTCAGGGGCATTAATTCAATATATTATTACATTAATTACATAGAAAACCCCCTTTTTAAAAAAAAACTCTTATATATTTTTATGATCTTGGGAAATCTTGGGAAATTCGTTCACCAAAGCTTGGGAAATTTAAAAAAAAAGTGAGTGGCAGCCCTGATCAATGGGTTAACAAATCAAATAATTATAGAAACCCGTGTTTTTCGTTATTAGAAAATTCAGCAGGCTGGCTTCCCTTTTTTATTTTTTTGTTTTGTTAACAAACCTTGGCGCCCGCCATCTCCAATTGTATTTCAAAGAACATGTAACATAAATCTCCGTCCTGAAAACTGGGATAACTTCTGTCACTGTAACAATCGAATCCGTAGACTGTGGAAAGGACATGCAAGGAATTACGGCTTTGCTGGTAAACTAAGTGACAATGTGATTTTTTTAAAAACTTCAGTAAATGACGTGTTTTTATTGTGTCTAGAAAAAAAGGAAACACAAGATAGGCTATAACTATATACAAGGATGGACACATTAAAAAATTGGCACGATAACAAATTAAGGGAAACGGCATGCAAAGTTTTTTTGTTTTTCATAAAACGGTCAGGTGAAAAAATACATTTCCTTCTTGACAGCAAGTAAGTCCGTCTACGCCATTGCATTTTCTTAATTGAATCCGTCCATCACAATGTGACAATGGTGTGGGTTTCGGAGGTCAAAATCCACAAGGCCTGGGATTAGTCTTCAAAGATTATAAGCTGGTTCCCAACAGCAAATCGGCTCTCTCCACGCCGCTGGATAACTCAAGGGAACATCATTGGGATGATACAGCGTGTCACCAGAGATGTCGCAGGAGTTGTCGGAATGCTTCATTGTACAAATGTTATTCGCCTTTCGGGACTCCGTCTCCAGGTTAGATTTTTAGAGTTTCCTTCTCTTAGATGAGTTGCAATCCGAGGTTAACGGGTCCCATCTACCCGGGGTGCTGGTGATGTTTTGCTTGAATGGGCTCTGGCTGGAATTGAATTCTAGATCACCAACTCAGTTGAGGCCACTCGGCCACCCAGCATCCTTCCATTGCTATTGCATATAATGTGCTTTTAATTTCAAATTTGTTTCTGTTGTTTCTCTGTTGAGTGATCAGCAAACATGCCCAACGAATTGCTTACCTGAGTCTGTACTTTATTCGTATTCTCTGTTTTCTTATTCATCAAAATCATATTTCCTATTTTTGTTTAAAATTTTAATTGAACTACTTAATATTCTAGAACTAGATGCTCATTCATGTATATCGATTTTGTCTTAGATATTTCCAGTAAAAAATGTTCTAGAATTTTAGAATTGGGACAGAGAACTTTGATTTTAATGTAAATATCCTCACCTCTGATTACTTTGTTAAATTCTGTAAAGACGATCAAAATCAAGGCCAGGAGTGATGAAGATAAAGCTGACAAACGTGTCATTTCCAGATAAATAGGTTCTTATTTTTTTTTTAATGCTAACCGTGTTTACGATTAAGTGCCTGATTATCTACAGTAAAATGTTTCATCACTAACACCCCAGAGACATTCTCAGCTGAGTCAATTATTTTAAATTTATTTTTTATAAGATTAGTATTTTCCATGAAGTATTGAAGCAATTAATTGTCTTAACAGCATAATGTCATGCCAGTGAAAACCTTTTGGAGTAGTCATCACATAACAATCCTGTGTTAAAATTGCATAATAGTATCTCAGAATGATGATTTAAAACTATTCAAATCTTTTTCTCCAAATGAGTTAGTCTTCGTTCTTCGGATGTAACAAAAGGTGCGCACGATATATAGACACATTTTTAAATATATTTTTTAGCTTCTAGATGAAATTTGAGGTAAATTTAGATACTTGGATCCATGATTTTGATAAGTTTACATATGATTTAGATGGTTTTTCTCATGATTTTGATAAGTTTACATATGATTTAGATGGATGCCCTCATGATTTTGATAAGTTTACATATGATTTAGATGGATGTCCTCATGATTTTGATAAGTTTACATATGATTTAGATGGATGTCCTTATGATTTAGATAACTGTACTTATGTTTTATACATTTCTCATGGTGGGTCTTCCAGCTACGCTCCTACATAAAATTTAAAAGTACAGAATAATGCGAATCGCACTGTTTTTGGAAAACGGAAATTTGATCATGATAAATGACTTCTGAGAGAGTTGCATTGGCTGCCGGTCCACGGTCGCATAGAGTACAAAATTGCAACTCTATGCTACCGCTGCTTGCATGACCTTGTACTGTCTTATCTCAAGGCGCTCAAGAAGCCTAATGTGCCCACTAGACAATTCCGTGCACACTCTCGATACAACGTGTTGGCCTTGTGACCTTTTTGTCGGCCCAACAATTTGGATCACACTTCCTGCATCAGAAACAGCCAGACATTGGAGTCTTTCAAAACCGATTTGAAAACTTCTATATTTCAAAAACACCTGTTGGGATGATGCTGTCTACCATCTTTTCCAGCTGGCTATTTCTCCTAGATATATAGTGGCCTATGTTGTTTATGGTTGCAAGGGAGGAAATAGTATGTGTATTCTCGTATGTAGTTTTTGTAATGTTGCGTTTTGTATTTCAATGTGGTAAAATATAGATTTTTCTCATTTCTCTTTTGTACCGCGCTTCGAGCCTCTGGGGATGAAGCGTGATTTTTTTTTTTTAAAGCTTAAATTTTTTTGTTAATATAAAGGAAATTTGTGATCTGGGACAGAATCTATTTTTTTTTTTGATGGAGTACAAAATGATACTTGTGTAACTGTACAAACTGTTGATTTTGATAATCGGAACATGAGAGCTGTGATGTTGAACAGCAGAGATACTTTGAGATAGTACAAGAGGACGTCTCTGCTTTGGCACAGGAGATATGTTCAGATAATGTACCAGAGGGTTCTTTTGCTTTCGAACAACAATGAGATTTTGGGTATATGCGGCACTGTTTTATGAAGGAGGATGATCTGTGTTGTGCACGAGATTATGTCAATGTTAGGACCTCGACAGGTCTCGGTGTTTACGAAGTGGTTATCGGGAGTTTGTCAAGGGCAGTTCCAGGTCTGGGGCGTGAATATAATAAAGTAGAAATCGTTGAAAACGATGGCAGGCGGAGCTACGACGGTCACAGTCCAGTTGTTGAAGTTTGTAGAATTAAAACACGGGTGGCTTAAGGTTTGAGACCCGTTATAGAGTTGAGTGTATCTCAGACGCATAAAATCTGGACTTGGCTGGCTGGTTTGACCATGGGTACATAGTTTTCTTGGAGGAGTGAGCTTTTTCCCTGAGGTGTGTTGAGGTTAGCAAAACGTTGCTTTAGTTGATGATTTATATCGTGAAAGACAGGGGTGATCGAAGGTTAAGAGCAGGCATTTCTCAGACCATAAGTTCAGAAGATTTTGATTTTGTTGAGAAGTTGAGTGATTTCCATGAGTTGGGAGGTGATGATTACGATTTTTATGTTGCTAGTTTGTGTAAACACTGTAGTAAGCCCATGGGTCATACTTTGGTGTTTAACTTAACACACATGTTACTTTTCGGGTTTAACTTGGTGTCATGTGTGGTGAAACACGTGATAATTAACTGGGGAGAGTTGAACTGTAATACAAATTTGCCGGTTTCTAACAGGCTTCGGACAAGTGAAATATTCCGCCCGTAAAAGCTCAGTGGCAGACAGGACAATTTATTGCTGTTCGCATGAATTCATTTAACTATGATTTAGATGAGTTTAAATATAATTTTCGTTAATTGTCCTAACTTAGATAATTATACCTATAATTTATGTAAGTGTAGTTGTAATATAAAATGTGTACCATTAATTAAGAAACATATTACAATGATTTATAGAAGTGTACCTCTGATTTATATACGTGCATCTATGATTTTGGTAAGTGTACTTATGATGTAGATAACTGTACCAACAATTTATATAATATGAGTACAGACGATTTAAATAAATTAACGCCTGTGAACAAAATTTTGGAGTGTAATTGTTTGGTATCAAAAGTTGTTGATCGTTAAATTGATTTTGTGAGTGTAGGTCGTGGGTTCAATTACTTATCTTTTTATTATTGAAAGTTGTAAGTTAAATATTACTGTAAACATTATAATATTGTTTCTCCATTATTTCTGTTAGTGCAAATTTGTTTCGAAAAACATAATCTTATTACTAATTTCCAGTCCCAAAAAGTATTAGCACACATTCCCTGGGATTACATTTTATTGTAATAGAAAGATTATTTGGCGTTAAATTTAAAAAAAATCATGAATAGAAAGTAATATAAACTAGGTATATATATTTTTTGGTCCTCGTATCTTTCGTATAATGGAAACATTGACCAATAATATGTTAATGGTTTATGTATGGAAGACGGTGTCTGCCAGAAGAATTCGAAGCGTTTCATTCAAGAGACGGTACTAAAAGTCGAGGAATACCCGCTTTTTTTGTCTCGTTGGTGTCTGACGGTTAAAGTTATAGGAGAAGAAATAGACAACAGTCATGCGTTCCCCTATAATCTATAACTGTTGCTAAAGTACAACGCTCTCATTAATATTAAGGTATGGACTTCTCTTATAGCCATTATATACATCTATGAGTAAATTTTAAAAGTATTCGATTGTGCAAATATTAAAAGCACGACTAGTGAACGACAGCAGCTAAGGTAAAATGAAATTAAATAACTTCATTTTCATGTCAGTGCTCCGGGGGCAATGTGGAGACTTCTCGAATCAAAAATGAATAATCGAACACATCTTGTCATGCGACTTGCGCTGCATCTCCCGAATCAGCGAAGACTCATTTTTAAAGAAAGGACATGTAGAAGAGGCTTTGTTGGCAGGTCAAACTAGCAGAACAAACCTTCGATCCTGGTTTCAGCTCAACATAGAGATTTCAACCCATGACAGTTCTTGTACACTGAACACCCAAACCGACATGTTTAAGTTCGTGGAACCTGGCAGCCGCGACGTGTGGCTGGAAAGAAGATTGTTCTACGAATGTTCACAGTTAGCGTAAAAAAGCAATGGGGTAATTTTCTTAGTTTGCATTTTATTTATAATTAAGGTGTCACAAGTTGAGTTCATTCGTAATTTTTATGGAGTAGCTTATTTCACATTCAAAGAAGAAACGGAATAACGTTAAATTGTGGAAAGTGACAATGAATAAGGTCGCTGTTAAGCTGAAGCAATAATCGTTTATATGCCATTAGAACTTCGAGAAACATTTGCGTACATCTGTTGCTTTTGTCAACATTCAAGAATTATAGATGCATGGAATCAGCTGACATGGCTCTTAGTTACAAAAGAAACCACGATGACGATGCAGCAAAAAACTTAGCCCTCCACGACATAAATGCAATCTATAAGCATCACGGACTTTGTTGAGTAATGCTTGGTCTGTTGATGCCAACAATAAATGCCATCGTATTTACTTATTCGATCCTGTTCAAGAAAGGCAAGAAACTAACCAAAAAAAAAAAAAAAATTAAACACAAAGCATCTTGAGCCATATTTCATTGTTACTCAAACTGTAGTGAATGATAATCTAACCTACATGTCTGTTGATGCCAACAAAAAATGCCAACGTATTTACTTATTCGAACCTGTTCAAAAAAGGCAAGAAACTAACCAAAAAAAAAAAAAAAATTAAACACAAAGCATCTTGAGCCATATTTCATTGTTACTCAAACTGTAGTGAATGATAATCTAACCTACAAATGCTTCTACCGTTATGGACCATGAGATTTTGGAGAAAAAAAAAACAGCATATATTTATACATGTGTAAAATTTAAATTTTTGTGTGGATTTGTTTGTTTGTTTGTTTGAGAGTATCTTTTTGCTCAAAGAATTTTAAAATGTGATGATTGACCTTAACCAAACATGGCACATACATCCATCACTACACATATGCAATATACCAACCACCCAGGCCTTCAAAACTGCATTCAAAACATATCTTTTTAAATTAAACTACCCTGACTGATTCCCCTCCTCTGACCGATAAACGATCTTGCTGGCTGCCGTCCATGGTTTGCCTTGTAAATTTATGTGGTGGGGTTGGTGAATATACATTGCTGTTCTTTATTTCATAAATGTAATTTATTTTAATGTCATGATTATGTTTCTTTTGATAAATTTTTTTATGTACAGTGCGGTGAGCCCAGCCCTACTTATCTCAGTAGATTACTCATCTATCTGTTCTATCGTGTTACACACTAAAATCTCATGGACTTAGAAGTATCACATTATTTTATAACGAACTGTATCAAATATTATACAACACAATTCAAGATCTATTTTCTAGGCTCAATACCCACATATACACACACACACAAACACGCAAATATAAAACATAAAAAATAAGAAATAGGTCAATATCATTTTATTTTAAGCTTTATTTCTTTTTGTTGAAAATAATTAATAAACCCTTAAAGGTTTAATAAAAATAAAATATTAACATAGTATAGCGAATATTTGTAAAAGTTCATTCATTTCAATTTTGTTGTTAATTTAATATTTTGAAAAATTAAAACGTGAATTGGAAATCTATGGCCTTGATATAATGTTTTAGTCACAAAGTAATTAACATTTCTAATGAAAAGTCGCATCTGCTTCTTTCTTGTTTGTTCATGCGCTGTGTAAATGTACACTTTAATTTGAGAAATCTTGAAAAAAAATATATATATTTTTAAAATCAAGTTATTTTACTAGTGTAAAGAAATTACATATTTAAATAGAAAACATTAAACAAATGCTAATTATTAGAAAGAAGCTTCTAAAGCCGTCAAAAACTCTTAAAATTATCTTTTTATTTCTCGTTGCATTTTGTAGTATGTGTGTATTCTCAATCGTAGAATAAAACTGATATCTTTTCTTGTCACTGCTCAATTGGAAGTTTAAAGAATGTCATAATTAAAATATATATTTTCTCCTACAGTCAAATGGCACAATCAAAGAATGAAAATAAATCGTTATGGTTATGTGACAACTACTCTTAATATCCTTTAGATTAGATCAGCTCAGTAGCTTCAATGAAACAAACCACAAAGGGTTAATATTTTACGACAAATTTGCGAAGTCTGCTTAATGTAATCGATGATAAGTATGCCGAACGCAAATGGTGAGAAGTCTCTTGAAGGTAACGAGAAGTCGGCTTAAGGTAATATGTGAGAAGTTTTATTTCCATCGGTAGTGATACAGTTTAATTTCCTTGTATTTCTTTTAAAATTGTATTTAACTCTTGCTTGTAACATATTTGAAAAAAGAAATAATATATCTGTAATCTCTTCACACACGAATGTGTATGTTTCGTCAATTATTTGTCTCCATCTGTGTTTATGGTGAATAACTTTATAGTGGATGACTACGTGAGTACACGTCATTCTACAGAGAAAGTATCAAAACGTATGGCAATAAAAAAAAAAGAATATGATAATCATCGAACGACGTCCTTTTTAATCTAAAAACACAATATGAACTTCATATATATATAGGTAAGATTAACAAAAAAAAATGTGTTTATTTTATTGCAACCTTCATGGTGTACAGTCCTCTCTCGTATCTTGTAACAAATATTCACTAAAATTACGATGACGGGAATGGTAAGAAAGAAAAAATTGCTATTATTTCCTTTTTTCTGATTTCTCTTCTTTTTCGGTATATCATATACAAAAGTGGACGCATTCTTTGTCTCAGCTATAGCTGTGCAGGAATGGAAAAGAGAATCGCTTAAATATTTACATAATTTTAAGTTAAGAATAATTGTTTGTTTATCAATAATACCCCTATTTGTAATACACAATGTATACATTGATATTGATGTACATAAGTGATCATATGTCTCATAAATGTTATCTTTATTTTTAACTTTATTTGACTGTTGTAAGGTTAAAAATAGATTAAACATTTTAAAGTGTTTTATATTCAGGCGTGTTTAAATCCAATGAAATTCATGGACATGCTATTAGTAAATCTCCAAATTTAATTATTGATATCTTGACATATAACACGAATCACAGATTGCTAATAGTATAATAATTTTATATCAAGGAATATATTTCAACACAACCAGAATGGAAAATAAACTTGCTCGCCAATTCGGTGTTAAAATAAAACTAGGAAATCTCATCAAGTTCCAATGCAAAATGTTTGGTTGTAGTACCCACAACCCACCTCTTTTTTTCCTGTTTCATTTGTTTACCCTTACCATCCATGTAGTGAACCCCTCTTCTGCCCAAGGGGCATTCGTAACAGAATCCGTTGTAGTTACACCTGTTACGGGAGCACGTTAAGATGCAAATCTCTGTGCATCCGAGAAAGAATAAAGGTGGAGCACAATCTGGTAATAAATGCATTTTCTTTACAAAACTAATTTTTTTTTATACATTTAAAATATAATAAATAATTATATCTTATTAATGAAATATCTTTCATAAACAATTATATTTTATTTCAATACATTATTTTTGTAATTTTATTTTTTAATATCATAAGTTCCAACGAAGTTTACGAATTTAATACATTTCATTTGATCTAAATCCTTATTTAAACATCTTTCTCTTGAAGAACTCTTTTGAGAAGACTGCACCTTAAACATATTTGAATGACACATCCCACCAACTTCATCACACCTAAGATAATAAAATAATAATAATAAAGTTCATTTCAAAAACACGCTTCATCCCCAAAGGCTCGAAGCGCGGTACAAAGTCAACAAAAAAAAAACAAATCTATAGTTTACCACATTTAAAACAAACGCAACACGACAAAATCTAAGTACAAGCATACAATGGCAAAGTCTTTCTAACCATTTCAACCATAAGCAACACAGCCGTTATGCATTAACTGGAAAATAATGTTGACAATCATCCCAGAAGGTGTTTGCTAAATAGATTAGTCTTTAAATCGGTTTTAAAGGACTCCATTGTCTGGTTGTTTCTGAGATCGACAGGAAGGGCATTCCAAATTAGTGGACCAGCAAATGCGAAAGTGCGCTTTCCGTAAGTCTCAAGGCAAACACGTGGTGTCGAGAGTTTGCCACTATCGGATGAGCGGAGCTCTCTAGTGGGTACATAAGGCGTCAGCAGCTCTTTCAGATAGGACGGCGCCAGGTCATGTAAGCAGCGGTAGCACAAAGTTGCGATTTTGTACTCCATGCGAGCACGCACTGGCAGCCAGTGCAGCTCTCTCAGAAGTGTTTTTGCATGGTCAAACTTGCGTTTGCGGAGAACAATGCGAGCCGCATTATTCTGTGCTATTTGAATTTTATCCAGGAGCGTAGCTGGAAGACCCACCATAAGAGCATTGCAATAGTCCATGCGTGATAGCACAAATGCAGACATCAGCCTCTTTGTTGCATCAATTGTTAGGAAGGGCCTGATGTGACTAATCCTGCGCAGCTCTAGAAAAATCGCCTTGCATAGCATGTTAATATGACTTTCAAAAGTTAGTCTTCCATCTAGGTAGACACCCAGGTACCGCACTGTTTGAGCTAACTCAATACGCACACCTGAGAGAGTAATGGATGTAGTGTTATTTGCAGATTTTTGCTTCTGAGCGGTCGCGATGGGGAGCAGCTCAGTCTTATCATCATTTAATTTGAGCTTGTTTATCGTCATCCAGTGCTTAACCGATCAGCTCGATCTGGACCAAACTCTTCCATTAAAGTTAGAACCGAAAGAAAAGAAATGTTTTCTTTCTCCATTCAGTTCAAAATTAGCAATGGTTAACCATTCTAACTGATCGCGAATTCTCTCATTGCTGTCCCTATCTATCGCACATATTCTGGTGAAGGTCTGAGATTACTCTCTTATGACCCCGGCTAGTAAATTGGCTATCAACTCCGTCTGTTGAGCTGAGCCATACAACATTTCCCTCACATAGGATCCTCCAACCGCCCTGGCTTCCCCCGGGAGATCTAGTGTGGGACATTCAGTCAACAGATGTTTTAAGATCTCTGGGGCCAGGCTGCAATGCCGGCAGTTAGGATCTCTGTTGTTATCCAACCTCCAGAAATATGTGCGGAAGGGGCGATCTGCGACCTAACCCCCACCATGGGTCTTGTTTGCTAGGAGTAGGCAAGTTCGAATAGACGCCTCTGGCGGTCGTATTGTCAGCCCATTGCCTGTACCACTTCTGTCTGAAGTGGTCCGCCAGCCAGTTTTTGACTCCCAAGAAAGTCATTGGTACTTCTGGCTGAGGCTAGGCAGCCCCGGTTTTCGCCAGAGTGTCAGCTATCTCATTGCCACTGATGTTGACGTGCCCTGGTATCCATTGTATTTCGACCTTGCACCCTATTTCACCAAGTCTGCATATGTTATTGCTGTCCCTAAAGGGGGTGTTAAGTTATCAATATAAAGAAAACAATCGCTGCTTCTATGGCTCGTAAATGGTTCTTTCTAAAACAGGACATGACAAAAGACGATTTATATGTTTAACATAATAACTAGGAAATGCAATACTCGGGCCAGGGCTAATTACAAGTAAAATTGTTTCTAGTTATTATACATTAAAAAAATATAAAAAGGACATAAAATAAAAGCTATTGAATAACAGTATACGAATGGGCTTGTACCGGTACAATGTTGAAGAAGTTATAATGTTGTAAAAAGGTAAAATGATGAAAAGAATCTGCACACACTTTAAACAATTATGTGTCTCGTAGAAAAGCTCTATAGCTAAAATAGCACATGCAAAAATAGCACACGTTTAAAATATCTCTCTTCTGATCTTCCCGACGCTCAATCCCTGTAGGCTTATGTAGACTGTTTCATAGATACTTCTTGAATGGACTTACACATTGTATTTCTGTGTCAATATTTCTACATAATTCTTCAGAATTCTTAAAAATAAAGACCATAGATTTTAGATAATGGTAATCGAGGTCAAGGGATACTATTTTGAATTAGCCACACCCAAAAAGTGCTGCCAAATTTGGGGGTTACCGTAAGTTTATTCACCACAATGATAAATGAATGCAAATGAGTAGCCAATAACATCCCCTTTTTAAAAAAAAAATTTTGGCAAAATTTAAGGCTTTTACTATTACAGAAGACAAGCAAATACATTTAATCCCTTCAAAATGTTAAACAAAAGCTTCTAAACAGCTTGTAAGCTATAACATTATTTTTATGTAGAGTAAAACTTATTTTCTTAACAAAGTATCAGCAATCACATTGTCTTGGCTTTTTTTATTTTTTTATTTCCAAATTTGTATATATTACTAGCGAGTAATCAACAGTTTTAAAACACAAATTTAGGGGTAAAAATGAAAGTAAGTAAAATATAATTTTAATCAATCAGACTTCTCACCTCTTAACTACAGAACATTTCTCATCTCTTATCTTTTTCAAACTTCTCAAGTCTAACCTTCAACAGAATTTTCACATATAACATTCAGCAGACTTTTCATAACTTACCCTTGACAGACTTCTTAAATGTAACTAAAGATATTGGCCCAGGTTAGTTTTTGCTTTATAAATACCTAGCGAGTACCCGGCATGCGTTGCAATGCCACTCAAAGAAAGAAAGTGTTTGCATGTTAATTATGTTTCTTCAAGAGCTTTTAAATAATCAAAGTTTTTTCTTGTTTTTCAATCAGGTATATACACTAATAAATCAGAAGATTTTCCGACGCGAGAGCGGGCCACATACATCTGTCCATTGGCGAAGCATGGGTTTTCCAAATTTGGTCCGCAAACTTGTAGCGATTGTCCTTGTGCTTTGTAGATAGTCATTGTAGACGCGTGTCGCATCGGAAACTGTAGGCGTTTGAATTCAAATGGCATATCTGTTGGAATCATTGGGGTGAATGGCAAAAGTACATCACCTAGTTTAAATTTTCCATTTAAAATAGTAACTTCAATGGAACCAATCTCGGAAGATTCATTTGAGCAAATTTACCGTCTCTAATTCTTCGATATCAAAGTGCGTTTCTCGTTGCAAATCAAGAGTGAAAAGTTTGTTTGCAGATCAATTCCGAGAGGTCATTCCCAACTCACGAATCATCAATCGATATGAATAGTATTTCATGGCACTGACTTTCTTATTCGAATTTCTCAATTTGATGTCAAAATAATATCCATCATCTCCTTGCCAAAATAAAATAGGATATTGCAATCAATCGTATGAGCGATGAGTTTCTGAGACTCGCTGAACATCTCTACTTCTGTGATGAAGAATTATATCACTTGAGTTAAAATCTTCACCAACTATAACGATCGCCACTTGTTGGTTCATTGTATTGTCTTTCATGTTGGCCGACAGGTGTTTAGTCTGCTCTAACTATGACTTTGTATTCATCAGTCGGCATCTTTTCAAGTGCAATTCTATACATTTAAATTAATTCGTTGTCTTTCAAAAATAACGTTTGCATTGCAGCGACGATTTCTCGTTTAGTGCCCGTATTGATATGACAACGATGATCGATTTATTCATCAGTATGCCCCATGAAATCATTTGAAGAAATTTGGGATCTGTGTTTGGCATTGGCATCAGAGATCCAACACGATGGTAAATTAGGCCTTGCGCTTTACTTAAAATGTTGGCATGTAATTCTCGCGCACGATATTTGTTGCACACAACGATGTCATTTGAAAACATGAATTGCACTTAAGTATGTTTGCCAAGAAATATTTCGATTGGCTTGTTTCACCTGATTCCAACGTTAATAATGGATCCGATGGTGAATGTAATTCTGGCAATTTCATTTTCCCATCCGCGCAGCAAATTCCCGGTCTTTCGTTTTTAAATTTGAGGGCGCTGCAATACACGCATAATTGATCTATTTTTTCAATAACCACACTTGGATTAAGACTGTAATCATAATTAGCATCGTAATTGAATGTACTAAGATTTAATGCAGCCTGCAGTGTTTGTCTGGATCGAGCAGTGCGTACTCTATCGAAATCCAGTCTTGTTTCTTGCTACTCGAATTATTTAGACAAACGGGTTTCAGCATTGCTTACTCGGCCGGTTTTGATTCTTGGTTTCTGTTGCTCGACTGTTTCAGGTGAACGGTATTGAGCATTGCATACTCGATTAGATTCTAGTCTTGCTTTCCGTTGCTCAGTTGTTTCGAAAGATCGGGACTACTTTTCCTTTCGTGCTTGAGGTTTAGATTGACCAAAAACTTTTTGTTTGTGTGGCATAATTGATTTGACAGCGAAATCATTGCTTTGGGACATCTGTTATTAGCAATGTTATTTCACAATTAACACAACTTGTTAGGTCACAAACAAAATGAAATATCGCTGTTTCTATTTGATTCAATTAATTTACAATATTCCTAACGTTCATAATTTTCACACGTTGGATGTCCCATCTTTTTACATGAAAACCTCGCACAATGTACGTTCATTGTTTGCAGGAGATTTCCAGTTGTATAGTTTCTCATTAATTTATAAATCGTAAATTCCAGCGGTGAAAATGACCATAGTTCAATACCTACGTTGTCAAGTGTGTTATTTAATTACTTGAGAAACCATCGATTCATGTAAAATGTCTTTACATAACACAAAAACACTCCGAAATTATAAGACTCTATTCAAGAAATACTCTTAGTTTGAAAAAAAACCCGCGATTTCGATGTCATATCCGATTCTAAAATGCGTCACAAAATTCAAGCTTATTTATGCAAATAACAAAAACACTCTCTACACTAAAAATGTAAAAACGTGTTTTCTCTGCTTTACTACAAATGTGTAATTTGTTCAAGGTCGGTAGTGTTGATATCTCCGTTATAATTATATTGATGAAGCTCATTTAAGAAAATAAATTGAATTTAGGGTCCCCAACCCTAATTGGAATATTGTACAATGGATGTACTAAATTTGAAAAATTTGCCGGCGGATTCAGCTACTTCCACACATGCAATAGCTCTGTTTGAAATTATAGTTACAAAGCACTTAGAAGAAAATATGAAATTAGGGTCACTGGCCCAAACGGAATATTGTAAAAGGTTTTTTTTTCTAATTTAGAAACATTTTCGGTAGTGCGCATTTCACTTGACCCAGTTTTATTACAATCGAATGAATGGTATAGAAATGCATACTATAATTATATAGATAATAGAAGTGTGGAAAACGAATTTAGGGCCCTCCGCCACAAATTGAATATTGTAGAATTCTTGTACTACTTCAGAAACCTACTTAATATGTCACACACTCAATTTAATATCACTATTTGTATTTGATTAAAAAGCTATCCATCCATGCATTATCTCTGTTTGAAATTAGAGTTGTATAGCTTATATAGAAAAAACGAACATAGGATCCCTGGCTAAAAACGGAGTATTTTAAAATGGTTGTAATCATTTAAGAAACCTTTGCAGGCGTGCGCACAACATCTCTCTAAAATTTTATCGCATTCTAATAATGTAGAGGAGCGCATACGGAAATTATTTTTTATAAAGCTCCTAATGTAAGGAAAAAACACGAATTTGGGGCCAATTGCCAAAAAACGGAATATTTTAGAAGGGTTATAATGGCTTAGAAAAATGCTCTGGCTTATGGACAACAACTCACCTCAGTTTTATCGCAAGTGCTTTAATGATGTAGGAGCGCATACGGTTTGAAATTATATTTATAAAGCTCATTTTTTAAGAAACAAACATAGGGCCCCTGGCTCAACACTGAATATTTTAAAACGGTTGTAGTAATTTAAGAACCTTTGGGGGCGATAGAACAACATCTCACTAAATTTTTATCGCATTCTGAAAAATGGTATAGGAGTGCATAGAAAATTATTTTTTACAAAGCTCATATAAGAAAAACTATGAATTTGGGTCAACGGCCGAAAACTGAATATTTTAAAAATGTTGTAATGAATGAGTAAAATGGATATGTTTATAGATAACAACTCGTCAAAAATTTGTCGCAATCGCATGAATGGTGCAGGAGCGCATACGGTTTGAAAATATATTTAAATAGCTCGTATAAAAATAAACGTAAATAAGGCCCCTGGCTCAAATTGGAATATTTTGAAAAGTTTATAAAAATTTAAAAACCTTTGCGGCCTTGCTTCGAAAACCTCACTAAAGTTTTATTCCAATCGGATAAATGGTGTAGGAGCGCATATGAAAATTATTTTTTACAAAGCTCACATTTGAAAAAATACGAATTAAGGGCCAACGGCCGAAAAAGGAATATTTTTAAAAGTGTTTAAATAACACAGTAAAATGCACTGGCGCATTGACAACAACTCACTTCGTTTTGTAGCAATCGCATGATTGGTGTAAGAGCGCATACGGTTTGATAATATTTTTATAAAGCTCATATCAGGAAAAAACGAATATAAGGCCCCTGGCTCAAAACTGAACATTTTAAAATGGTTTTAATAATTTAGAAACCTTTATGGATATGTTTGCAACATCCCATCAAAGTTTTATCGGAATCGGATAAATGGCGTTGGAGCGCATGTGGAAAATTATTTTTTACAAAGCTCATATAACAAAAAATACGAATTAAGGGCCAACGGCCGAGAACGGAATATTTTTAAAAGTGTTTAAATAGCACAGTAAAATGCACTGGCGCATGGACAACAACTCACTAAGTTTTCTAGCAATCACATGATTGGTCTAGGAGCGCATACGGTTTGAAAATATATTTATATAGCTCATATTATTAAAAACGAATATAAGGCCCCTGGCTCAAAACTGAATATTCTAAAACGGTTGTAATAAAATAGAAACCTTAATGGACATGCTCAAAAAATCTCACCAAAATTTTGTCGGAATCGGATGAATGGCGTAGGAGCGCATGCGGAAAATATTTGTTTACAAAGCTCACAAAAAAAAAAAACGAATTAAGGGCCAACTGCTAGGAACCGAACATTTTATAAGGTTTTTAATGCCTTAGTTAAATGGCATCTTTCTTGGACAACAACTGACCAAAGTTTTGTCGCAATCGCATGAATGGTGTAGGAGCGCATACGGGACATACAGACATACAAACATTCATTTATATATATATAGATAAGAATTATATAAATAATAATAAAGTTTTTTTGAAAAACACGCTTCATCCCCAAAAGCACCAAGCGCAGTACAAAGTCAACCACATTATAAAGAGAAATAAAACAATCTAAATTTTACCACATTTAAAAAACAGACGCATCAATGTAAAACAAACTTACGAGCATACTAAGTCAAATTCTGTCATCCCTTTTCAAACATAAGCAACACAGGCCAATATACATTAACTGAAAAAATTGTAGATAGCAAACAAATTCTCTTTAATGCTGCTCTTCTGAATTTTGCGCTCATTAGCATCTGTAAGCTTCAGCATTGCTTGATTTTTTTGGCAATGTTTTCAGTAGTTTTTGCGGGAGTTTAGGAAGACTACTGATAAAATAAAAACTAACCAACACACATAAATTGAAACCATACATCTTGCCATTGGGGTCGCCTTTTGCCGTAACACTACTTGGCACTTTCCTCTACCTGCGACACATTGTTTCTTTCAGACAATTTACTCCACGTTTAAGGGAGGCTGCATTTCAGAATGGGTTGGGGGTGGGTGCATTTTAGAATGGGTTAGGGGGTGGGTGCATTTTAGGATGATTAGGGGGTGGGTGCATTTCAGAATGGGTTAGGGGGTGGTTTCATTTCAGAATGGGTTAGGGGGTGGTCGCATGTCAGAATGGGTTAGGGCATGGGTGCATTTCATAATGGGTTAGGGGTGGGTGCATTTTAGAATGGATTAGAGGGTGGGAGCATTTTAGAATGGATTAGGGGGTGGGTGCATTTTAGAATGGGTTAGGGGTGTGTGCATTTCAGAATTGGTTAGGGGGTGGGTGCATTTCAGAATTGGTTAGTGGGTTGGTGCATTTCAGAATGTGTTAGGGGGTGGGTGCATTTTAGAATGGGTTAGGGGGGGGTGCATTTCAGAATGGGTTAGGGGGTGGGTGCATTTCAGAATGGGTTGGGGGTGGGTGCATTTTAGAATTAGGAGTGGCATTTTAGAATCGGGGGTACTTCAGAATTTTATTGGAAGGGTTGAGCAAGTGGCGAGATGCCTAGCTCAGGGTTGGAAGATGGAACATATTCATTGGGCATCAGACTAGAGATGGCGCTAAAATGGGTTTTGATGGTATTAAATAAGAGAAAAATAATGGTTTTAAGTTTTGAGGTGGATAAATAAATGAATCTTATCCCCTTACGCCCTACATTCTAAATACGCCCCTGCCATTGACGAAAAAGTCGGACAGATGAGAGTGATCCACACATGATTCACTTTTTTCTTTATATGGACGTGCGGCATTTTCATACAAATGCAAAGTGTATCTTTAATGTGAGAGTAGCACAAATCTGTGGCCGCCCATGACGACAGTTATACTAGCTCCGCTACTACTACTACTATGTAATGGCTCTATCGATACTAAAATTGGCAATACAATTTTAACGGAAAGTTGGGCAGAAAATGAAGATGCCGATGAATCTTGAGGGGAGAAGCGGTCCGGGGAGTGCACTATCTAAATTTGTTTCATTGTTTCGAAATAAAGTGGTGCGTTTTGGAGTATGCTTGAATTAAATATTTCTATTAGACTTTTTGATCTGGGAGAGAAATAATTTTAAGTGTATGGTGAATGCATTTTGACCCTTAGTTCCATTCACGAACGGATTTCACTCTAGTTTTGGCATAACCCAATTTAATTATATGGCACAAGCTCATATTTATCCCCATTCTGCAACATTGCTTAGCTCATGGGAAGGTGGGTGCAAAATTTGAGGGTGCTGATGCTAGATTTGGAAATTCAAAATGCAGTGTTGCATTTTGATGCATTCTTGAATTTTTTATTTTTTTTACAAGAAATTTTTCAGTGGCATTCCAAACATAAAGGTGGGAAGCTAAAAAAAAATTAATTCAGTGCCATTGAGTTGCTATCGGTGTGCTTTTGCCCTACCTTATTCCTACTCCTTAACTCTTTATTGTCGCAGAAAAAAAAATCAATAAATTGAAAATACAAGAATGCATTTTAAAAGATAACTGAATTTAGTTTCGCAAAATACTACAATTAATTAGACAGCAACGGAAGAAATGCTTCTTTAAAAAAAAGTAGGTGTCACTTAACTTTGCAAAAACGTCGTGTGAGCCCAGCAGCCTCTACGACTCCAGGGGGCATCAGCTATCTTCGGGTCTTATTGTTGTAATCCGGACATCTTTTATTTTATTTTTTTTCAATGCAAGTTGGGTAAGGATAGTATCGAAAACTGGCAGGAGGTCCAGAATAATCGATTGACAAAAACCTTCTTGACTTGCTTCTGTTTTACAGATATGTTCCTATCTTACTAAATAGTTAAGTGGTTTTAAGTATTTTTATTTCAAACTTTTTGTTTATTAACTATTGAATAGATCAATATGTTTTCTAAAAAAAAATTAAATCTCTATGAAAATAAAAAACAATATAACAGAATCACTTGTAACATTAACTTACATTTTGAACGACAAGAATAGAAGCAACGATAACAAACGTGATAATAGTTATTGTCTTTTCTGAATATTTCTAAGTATTATAATAGTTAAAAAAATAGAATAATGTTATTAGAAAGGTCTATATATATTATAAAGTTTTTAAAACTGGTTATTTTTTCAAAATAATATATGCACGGCATGTTAAGAAGACATATTTATGAATTATGTATTAATGCTTGATCTTAGTACAAATTGACTCTTCGATATACTTTAATACATTTTTTTTATACCAAATCAACATAATTTATTTTAAAATGACCATTTAGGAATTTTTTTTTCCTAATGCTGGAAGTCAACCATTTAATTGTCATGATAACATTTGAAACACTAATTCACAAACATCTGTTAATCTTTTTTTTAATTTTTTCAAATCTATATTTTTTTTCAACCTTATAGTCAATTAACATCTAGGCAAAAAATAAATTAACTTGCATGCAATTTGGTGAGGCGGTTTGATTTCTATTCTATTATTAAAATCACAAAAGCAGTTTGGAATTTAATATCTTTAAAAATGACCTTTTTTCAGGAAACGTTGATACTAAAGTAGCACCTTTCGAGACAACGCAGATGCTTTTGATTCTAGAATACTTGATGAGACGTTCTATGTTTGCTTGGTCTGATTAAATTATTTATTGTAATAAATTTATGATAAATATGTATTCTTTTCAAACATGAGTTTTCCTTTTCTCTCGCTCTACAAACATGTAATCGAAAACTTACATGTGTATAATGAAAAAAAGTATTTTATATAGCGTGTCAGCAACGGCAGAGATGCCATTTGCATGGTCTCGTTAAATTATTTATTATAAATATGTATACTTTTTAAAAAATGTTTCCTTTTATCTCCCTCTACAAACACGTCATCGAAAACATACCAATATATGCTGATAACAGTATTTTGTAAGGCGTGGCGGAAACGAAAGAGATGCCATATTCCTACATTAAATGTACAAGTTGAGCTAATTCAAAATAGATTGCACATACAGACCTTAAAATGGATGTAACCTTAATTTAAGACAGTGTTATTAAAGTCCTTAAAACTTTCAAAGTGAAAGAAAAAAAAAATTAACAAAACGAAATATGCAAACAACGTGATTTGCTTTATTTAAATAACGTTTGTCTTTTTTTTAAACATTTTTTTTTAATCGTCAAGAAAAGATTTCAGAGAAGCAGTACACAGGGTGACACGCGATGATTAAAACGTAGAGCATTTACATCATTTATATTTTAGCAAAACATTGAAAACAATATTGTTTTTTTTTTTTTAAATATGGAAAACAAAAGAAAAACAATATGTTCATTAAATTATCGATTTAATAAATTTAAACAAAATAATTCAAATTCCCTTCAAAATTGTAATTATCCATCTTAAAATACAATTTTAAGCATAATATCCAGAAAAAAAAATAAAACAACTTTTTCTCTATTTATTTCATTCAAGTACATTGATATCTGGCAAAGTTAGTGAGCCGTGCAACACTAAGGATTCCGAAGAGGCTGTCAGACAGTATGCGAAAAACTATCAGACAATTCTTCCGGCTCATCATCTTCGGCCTCCTCCTCAAACTGTGCACTACAATAGGAAACTCCCCTTTCTGTAGATTTGCTCAGTTTTGATATGCTAAATATCTCATTATCTAGAAAGTAAAATACATAGATTGATTAAAGACTATTGTGTTTAGTAATGTGTTAGACGTGATATTAACACTCATTTTAACACTTTTGTGTATGATTGGTCTACTGTTTCACTCATTCTAACATTTCATACGTCACCTTTGCATGGAAAAAAAATATTATAATGTATTTATTATTTTATATTGTATTAGGTGATTCTTCTTATATGAAATAATACTAAATACTTTGATGGGAAATTTGATTTTTAATTTTTGTTTTGTTTTCGTATGTTAGATTAATTTAATGTGATTTCAATGCAATCTAGAGATAAAAGAGAGTTAATGGGTAAACGCAAATCTCTACGCTGAACAAAATAGAATTGTGTCATTTGTCTCTGCGGGTTTTCAAGTCGGCTACATTTCATAAACTATGGAGAATGTTTGCTCATAGTAAGAATGACTCTGTGATAGGATGAAGTAATGCAAGGGTTGACGAAGAAAGGTAGACGCTTAAAATAAGCAATGCAAATGCGTGGCTTGAGTTAGGTTGACACAGTTTATGTTTACCATTCAGCCCAACAGAGTAGCAAGCGAATAACACAAAGGACCATTCAGAAAAGGCTGTGTGGCTATAGCTCATTGGAATGTCAAAGTTATCTCGTTCAGCTATTGTTTACGAAATTTAAGTACCGGACTTGACTTTATCCATATATACGGACACAGTGGTGTAACTTATAATTATAACCAGACCGGGGTGGGTCAAGATTTTGGTCACCCCACCCTTGAAATAAGGCAACAAAAATTAAAAATGTCGGAAAATGCTTAGTCTCCACATAAAGTAGAGGTAGCAGCAGAAACTTAAATTATATCACAACAGATTCAAGTTTATTACTCTCATGTTTAATAGTTAACCCTCAAAATATATTTAGAATTGGTAGTGTTGAGGTTTAACAGGTATTATTATTGTATTCTTTGTATTTATAAAAAAAAAAGAATGTGGAGAAAAAAATATAATATTTAAGAACAATTTCAACTAAGACACTATTTACCAGCATGCTGCTCCCGCTGGTAGAGATCAAGTACGTTATACGTAAAACACGCAAGTCCGATGATAGGAACACTCAAATAAAGGAAGATGTTGAAGTTTTGTATTTGTTTTTTTTGTTTCTTCGTGCGTTTTTTCGGAGCGTCTTCCTGCTCTATCCAGGGATTTGTTTCATTTTTTGAGGCTGTGAAGTGAGATGAACGATGACATATATTTTAAAGCGCGTGATAAATAAGGTGACATAAGATTAATTTATTAACTCAAATAATGGAATCGTGTTTTGATTTCATTGTACGTATTCATACTTATCATGTGAATTAATATTCTGGTTAATATAACGATTTAAAAAACAACAAAAAAAAAAAAAAGACATTAAAGTATTTCTTAAGGGCTAAAGTCAGCCCTCATGTATCGCAAAACTTAATTCATATTGTACGTATTCATACTTATCATGTGAATTAATATTCTGGTTAATATAACGATTTAAAAAACAACAAAAAAAAAAAAAGACATTAAAGTATTTCTTAAGGGCTAAAGTCAGCCCTCATGTATCGCAAAACTTAATTCATTTAATGATCTCACTGAAGCGTTTCATTAAAGATCGAAGAAAGCCCTCCCATTTCAAACATTAACAGTGAAAAGTTCGTACTTTATTTTTGTTGAATTTTATGGTTTATCAATTTAAACAACATCATGAAGGCGAAAAGACGCTTTCCATTAAAAAAGATAAATTATAACACTACATTATCGTAACAGCTCCATATTTATAGAAATATATATTGTTTCGTTATCTTAAGTAATATGATTATGATTCTGGAGGTCAAGCGCAGAAAGAGAGGAAGGAAGTAATTATGATGATAGAAGTCTTTTGAAGGTAGAGATGAATAGAAGGAAAGTGCTAAAGCATTGTGTTAAGATTACATCACATTGAATCGGAAATGATACCTTGTTCGGGTTATAAAGTGCATGAAGTATATGATGTCATGGCAGTTATTCTATTTTAGCTTGGATTCTTTTTCGCTATCGCCAATCGTGTATCTTCAATGTGAATAAATGTTAAATGTGATAAAATGCTCCGCATTGTATTGTCCTTTCAAAACACTAAGTGCAGTTAATAATAAAAAGTATCATACTAGGTTCACGTCAGTTACAATTAGAACAAGAGAAGAACTGATTCAATTAACCATATGTAATTAAAGTCATTACCTTCCATACAATGTGTTCCTTGTCGCCCATGACGACAGTTGTAGCAGTATCCGTTGTAATTACATAAATATTTGTAGCACGTTAAGATGCAGGTCTCTGAACAGCCAAAGTAGTAATAAGGTGGGGCACAGTCTGATGAGAAATGTATTTATTGATTTTATCCATCTGAAGTAATGCTGTAAATGTGATATTTATTTAAAACACTTGAGATCAGAAATGACTATTCTGGAAAGATGATGAGCCATAATATTAAAAGGTACACACTTCTTGTCATTTGATTTTGTTACGCACTGGGTTCTGTTGTGAGAAATTAATCTCCTATTTTAAATTTACGGCTCGTTCGAACAGTGCATTACAAAGGAGGATACAATAGACAAATACAATAACAAAAATACGACACCCAAAACAGTACCAATT
Organism: Lymnaea stagnalis; assembly: GCA_964033795.1. NCBI lineage: Eukaryota > Metazoa > Mollusca > Gastropoda > Lymnaeidae > Lymnaea > Lymnaea stagnalis. The sequence continues at coordinate 44,765 of CAXITT010000393.1, read as the reverse complement.
ACAATTAATAAGATTTAATTTCGTAATAATACAATAACAAAACAAAAGAAAAATAATTATAAATCATCAACTTACAGAGTATTGGAAAATCTAGAACTGGTGCACAATTAGTAGAATGTGCCAATTAATAATGATGAATAATGAATGCGAATAAACACATCTGAGTACACAAATAATAATACACGTCACGTTAAGTTTAAAATATCAATTAATCTATCCAAATCTCTAAAACCCTTTATTTATATAGTGGGTATAGCTACGCGTCCAGAAACGCCTTTGACATTGTTTACGTTTCTTGACAAATCGAGAAAGTTCCACAAGATACTAAGAGACAAACTAATCAGGTTTAATTGGTAGTCGCTAGTAAACATGACAGATCAAAGGATTAAGCCACGCCCATCTATGATAGTAGGGTGTGCTAGGAATCTAATTTGGGGTCAAGCAAAGGTCACGCACGGGGAAAAGTGCCCTAAATAAAAAAAATCCTCCTTCTTCATCACAAACATGTGACGTCATCCCAACCTTCCCCTCGCACTTAACGCTTTACCCAGGTTTAATTGGTAGTCGGCAGTAAACACGACAGATCAAAGGACTAAGACAGGTCCATGTATGACCGTAGGGTCGGCTAGGAATCTAATTTGGGTCAAGCAAAGTTCACGCTCGGGGTAAAGTGTCCTATATAACAATTTCCTCCTTCTTCATCACAAACCAGTGACGTTATCCCAACCCCTACCTTTGCACTTAACCCTTTAACCTTTCATCAGTCAATAATGGCATTGAAAAAAATTATAATGCAATATTTTAAATCTCTTCACACGAAAAGTTGAATTTTTTAACGAAATAGCTAGCAAAAAGGACCCCATTTTAAAATAGCATAAGATCTATTGCATGGGACAATAACAATGAGCCAGTATGGGGCCAAGCAGCCAATTGTTCATATAGCCAACTGGTTATATTATGTCTCAATATGTGTGCATAGGAAGCCTTATTTAAAACAGCTCCTTTGGCATTGCTAGAAGAAGATCACATCGGTGGTGATTCGACTATGTTAAGGACATCCTCAATGTTCATTACAAAACCTTTCAGCGGGTCTCAAACCCTGCTTCAGTTTACCACCTTTAATACCCTGCGACAGTCTCCGCTAGAAGCGCAAAGAAAACGTTTAATATACTGCGCATTTACTTGTTTAACACTCTAAAGTTTTAAATATCAATTATCAAATTGTATTTTTATTCTTGAAATGTATATATATAGCTTTTAATAATTTTACATTATTTTTTTTAGTAAATCACCTGATAAGATGACCAAGGTTGTAAACTTGACTTCAGATTTAATTTTCTTAAAATAAAGGAGAGTCGCTCAATTCGTCGATATGTATTAAAAATTTGATTACTCTTTCCTCAATACGTTCTCATTTCATAATAGTTCTGTTGTCCTTTTACAGTAAGAACACAATTTTTATTAATGAAGTAATCTTCAGTCAAATACTTTGTTTATATCATATATCCTAACCGTACTCACCCCCATATATTTCAATTTCACAAACATTGATGGAACCTTCGATAACTTGAAATGTTACATTGGAGACTGTAGACGTTTTCCTTTTCGACAAATACACGACGTGCCGCGTGCCTTGTAGAGACTTGTAGCGAAACACGGTGACGTCGTTTTCAAATGTACCTTGCAAAATAAAACTGTCTTTTTCTTTGATATCTGCTGGGGGGAAATAAAGTGCACTTAAATGTATACCACCAAATCAAAATATGTAAATACTGAAATTGATAAAAGTACATAAAAGCGTCCATGTGGATGATATGGGTTGGCACCAGTGGCGTCGCAGGAGTTACGGGAAGTTTTATTGTATCGGTGGTATTCGCCTTCGGGACTCCAGCTTCGGGTTTCATTGTCGAATTTTCTTCCATTAAATGAGTTCTGGGTTAACGAGTCCCATTTTCCCGGGGTGTTTCGTGAAGTTTTCGCTTGACTGGGCTTTGGATTAATCTCCAAATCACGAACTTTTAAAAATCGTTATTTTAACCAGGAGATTAATATAAATATTTTGTGAGCTTTATTGGAGATTGTGTGTTTTTTTTTAATGATGTAGCATATCCTAGATTAACAGACACGTTTAAAATTTGTGAAGATAACAGTGACTGCTGGGTTGACGTTTTGTAAAAAAAAAAAAAAAAAAAAAAACGGAAGTCCAAATTAAACAATTACTGATACCTAATATATCATAGTTTAGACTGTAAATTAAATTGGTAAAATTTTACTGTTTAAAAATAAATACAGTTTATTTTACACATGTTTTGATATAATGTTTTCGCATGTGCGTAACTCATTTTCTGCTATTGGTGTATGGAGAAACGTGAACAGGAAACACACGTTTGTTGTAAAAACCTAAAAAAATGAAGATTTTAATAAAAAATATCTAGTTCTTTTAGATTATTAAAGCTATAACTTAACTGTAAAAAAAAGCATACGCTAAAACTTCCAGATACTATATACTATAAGGAGGACTTCGTTCAGGTTGAAGTAATAAAAAAAATACAGCCCACCATGTTTCCTCGTCAACTCACTATGTCTGATACACGCTATAATTTTTATTCTCTGTTATTCTTTCCTCGGTGACATGTTTTGCTTTCGAAGGCTTTCAGCCAATACACACGTTGTGTTGTGTCAGGGTTGTGTCTCCTACCTAATTTTCACATCCTATGTACAGCTTTAAAATGTTTTATGTTATCTACTGTCAAAATTTTCGCCTTCGAATTTGATCTCTATTTTTTTTTTTTTTTTTTTTTTTTAAATCAATTAATTTGAAAAATTATGATAAATTTATTTCAATTTTTTCTTTTTGTATTTTTTTTTTTTTTTTTTTTTTTTTTTTTTTTTTTTTAAATCAATTCAATTGACAAATGATGATACATATAATTCAAATTGCAAAATGATTTATCAATTGTAAAATGCTTCTATACGATATTATGTACATCTTTAAACTTATAAATTCCGAGCTTTCCGTGGATCCTGCAGCACCTTCATGAACGGTGGACATAAAACCAGAATTTGCCATGTGCCTAAGAAAAATAATATGAAGTCTCAAGTGTGTAGAATTAAAGCTGCAAATCATTTGAAATATTAGACCGTATGTGCTTCATATAAGCGCTTTAAATCAACAGTACTTGCACTCTACTGATGACTCTGCACTGAATTAGTACATAATAAATGGCACTAGCTCCCAAAACCGATTTTCTTATTGGTATCTCCTGACAAGAAGTGGCACCAAATGGTTTACATTCAATGCAATCCAGCTTGCTACCCTAGGGGCGCCTAAGTGGGATTTCCTCTGATTGGACCTGACTAAGTTTGGGTAGATTCCCAACTCGAATTACTGTGGCCACCATCGTCATCCTGATGGCAAAATATAATTCTATGTTTTCTGGCCGATTCAGATATAATGATCTTCAATGTTGCCTTCTCGTGAAGTCTTCCTCAGGGATGATTAAGTAATAGGTCACTACACTTGCTCATATTTGTTCTTTAGTTTTAAACCCCGAATGTTACGTGTTTTTGGAATTTTTTTTTTTTTTTTGGAAATAAAGAAACTCAATGGTAATTTTATTATCTTATTTTATTATATTTATTCTTCTTCAATTAGATGATTTTTTAGTATCTTATTTTTTTTTTTGTTTTTAACCCCTAATGTTTCTTGTTTTTGGAATTTTTTTTTTTTTTTGGAAATAAAGAAACTCAATGGTAATTTTATTATCTTATTTTATTATATTTATTCTTCTTCAATTAGATGATTTTTTAGTATCAGTATTTATATGACATTTATGTAGCATCCATCTTCAAAGCTGGATGGTCTAGCTTCCATTATGTGTTGACAGAATTGTTTTTCCTTTTCCCGTTCAGCTTAACCAGTGTCCTTTTTAACAAAAAAAAATAAGCATACCGACGATGAGGACGATTGCCTGAAAACACTAACTAAAAATGGATGTCTAAAAACAGGACCATTGTGGAAAAATTATTAGAAAACTGTTTTCAATTTGCAATAGGTTTAATTCAATACCGTTATTCCCAACAAGTGCTCTACTTGCTTATCTCCCGCTTCCGGAAACGACTAAAACTGGTTAAAGACCGATTAGGCCAAAGTGGTTCATCGATATAATTCATAATAAAACAAGTTTGAACAAAATGAATAGGCCTATACACTAATCAATATATTTTTGAAATTTACCAGTATAAACAATAATCCGAGTCACTGTTTGGGGATCTTGATATCGAAACGTCAGCTTCTTGTTCTCATCGCTTGGAAAGTGAAGACAGGCTGTAGCGTTAGTGATGCCATCTTTCAGTGGATTATTTTCAAACGTCGTCTCCCCTTTAAACGTGCTTATGTAGCTTTCTATGGCGACATTGCGTCCTGTCAAGCAATACAGAAATACGTGTAGCTGATCGTGATCTATGTAGCACTTTATGGACTATTTCCTTCAAAGAGTTACAGAGGAATAAAGATATAGCAACAACGTTATTAAAAAATCAAAAAAAAAATTAAAATTAGTATTTGGGTTCTTAATCATTAAGATTCAAATAAAAATGTGAATCGATATTGGAAAGGTTGATTACAAGGTAATTAAAATAAGCCCCCGTTCGGGCTTAGGCCTTTTAGTTTTCACAGAGATCAACCTTGATATAAATCGTTGTCAAACATATAAATTTAGTCATACCACCTGCCCTAATCCCCCTTTCCAATATATATGTTAATCATATGATCAATGTTCTAAACGTCAGATGTTACATGTGTTATAATCAGTTATCTCTTACAAATATTTTTATTCTGGCATGTACTGCTTCCTCTTCGAAACAGTCCCCTCCCCAACAACACATGTTTAAATTAATAGTACTGAATGGCGACAACAAGGCTGCCATGACTGAGTAGTGACATTAGGGGGAGGCTTATTACTTTAAGCGATCCTGAGTTACGAGTATTGTGTTGGTCTGTCTCTAGACCCACTGCTTAAAGGCTATAATGTAATGCGTAGTACTGTCTTTAGTAATATTGCATATATAACAGAAAATGAAAAGAAAATACGAAATTTTAACAGTTGGACGAACGAGATATTTGCTCAAAATACGCCGAACCGGTTTAAAAAATTCATTCAGTTGAACAATTCTATACATATAATTTCGTTATAATAATGTTTTGCGATCTTTATTCTTGTTAACTTATCTAAGCTCATTTTATATTATTAATACTTCACACTACTTAAATGCCATAGCAAAACGAGGTGTGTGCAAGCTTTAATTTAAGGAAGGACAATAAGATTAGGACGTTTTTGCATAGAGCCTTCCTTAACATACAGGACAAACGAAATATCACAAGAAACAGAGCACAGAAAACAACTCAAGTATTATGAACTAGGTGACCCGCAGCGTAACATACACTGCGAGCTTGTTGGAGTGTGCGCATGGCTCGCAAGCGAGGGTGGACATAGCACGCCAAACATTTGCGACAGCAATGCGTGAACCTACCATCTACTAAAGTTTCTTGACAAAAACGTGAAATCAAGTTACGCACATTTAAAAATGTCAATTTGACTACACCTCCCCCTCCCCCACCTTTTTCTTTCCATGATACGTCACTGCAAATTTTTTATTTCACGCCCATGAACTATATAAATATAGCCGACCCCCGGCATAGTGCAGGAGGGGGGATGGTAGCTCTACCACACTGCGCATGTCTCGAGACCAACGGTTGGCAGGCATGGGAAGGGTGGGTTTGCCTGCCTCTTTCTTGCTCTGGCGTATCTATATATAGACTGCATTGTCGTCGTCTTCATGTTTGCCCTACTTCTGGCGAATTATATATATATTTTTTTTCCATTTTCACCCTCCCTGGTGTGTTACTGCATGAAATCGGTGCCGTAATGGCTACATCTAATGCACCTTTATGTTCATATCTATTGAAATGTGTGACTAGTGTTATATGTTCACCTGTCGCCTTACACGCTAGAAATGGACTATTGCACATTTTTTTGTAATTTATGTGTCCATATGTGTTTTTTATGTGGAAATATAATATCATCATTTTTGGAATGTTCTGGGCTGTGTAGTTGTTTAATAGGTTTAAAAATCGGATAATGTATTCCTATGATATGTGCTTGTGTTTGTTTTTTCTGATGAAAACAGACAAGTGAACACAATGTTGACAGTACGGCATGTGTGCCCCTTTCTAGTGAGCTTCCACTCAGCTTAGAAATATCAAAGCCAGGCCTGTGAGTAAATACTATGTAGACGCAGTTGCACCTCCAGACTACTGAAGGCCTCTTAGTTTGCGCTATACAAAAGCTCAAATACTGCTCTTTGACACGGTTTTTGTTGAATTCCAGAGTGTACAAGTGATTGAAAGACTGTTTCAGCTTGGCCTAAACTGTCCAAAAAAGTATCAGGTAGGATAGTAGGCCCACGACGAAAGAAGACGCGTCTTTATCGCGCTGGTCGTCGTAAAAAGCGTCCGTTGAAATACCCCCATTGCGACAGCAATGTCAATATTATTATTAAATATATAATATATTATTATAATATATTATATAGCTTATATTATGATGAAGCGACCTTTGAAGAAGCTTTCAGTAACACGTTGGCTGACGTAAATCAGCCACCTACTGTGTCATCCATCTGGCACACTCCCTTGGTGCCAATGCTAAGGTCACAGCTACTGGATCATGATTTCATACCGCCTGGTCGGGGAGTGACGAAATCAGATATAGTTGTTGTCGACTGTCAGCATTTTGTGAGGCCGCAATCACGGCACTTCGGGGTGCTGTATTTCAACTCCCAGTCATGCAGGAACAAGACATTTGAGCTATGTGATCTTATTTTAGAGAGCTGGGAAAACCTTCTGTTCATTACCGAGACGTGGTTTATGCAGGTAGGAAATGAGGTCAAGCTGCAAGAAATTACACCTTCAGACTACTCCCTTCACTCTTGCCCAAGACTGTCACGCGGTGGCGGTGGTATTGCCGTCCTTTACAGGTTCTCCCTCAAGAATAGTGTAGCGTTCTCAAAATCAGACCAGTTTTTTTTTTCATTTGAGATATGCAAGAGGCACTTTAACTATTGTGACCAAGCGATTACGCATCAGTTCATATACAGACCACCTCCAAATAAGCGAAATAAGTTGAAGGTCTCCTAGTTTACTGCTGAGTTTATACAGCTTTTAGACGTGTACGCCTCTACCAATCACAAACTCATCCTAATCGGCGACACGAATTGCTATTTAGACGCCATTACCAAGAGCTGTGTGTAGACTGACATTAGCTCTAGACATGTATGGTATGATCCAGCTTGTCAGTGTCCCGACACAGAAGCGTGGTCACATCCTAGATTGGCTAGTTGTCAGAGAGGACAGTGCAACTATGATCCGTAACCTCATTATTTCAGATAAACTGATCGCTGCTTATTTTCCAGAATTCTTTGACTTTGACTTGAGTAAGCCAGGGCACCTTTTGCGCACAGTCACATCCCGTGACATCCGAAAGATAGATCTAGTTGCCTTCAGATGTGACGTCGTTGCGCTCAGGTGCAGTTAAGAAGACCCTGTGACAGACTTCAAAAATGGCCTTAGATTTATGATAGACAAACATACACCTATGTCACACGGTGCGTTATGGACTGCCATTCCGTCCCATGGCTCACACCCGAAATAAAGATCGCGAAGCAGAAGAAGTGACGTGCAGAACGCCAATGGCGGAAGTCGGGCTTGACTGTGGACAGGCAACTTTTTGTCGATCACAAGGAACGAACAAATCAGTTTGTCCTTGCAGTTAGGAAAAAAGCATGTTTGTCATCAGATTATAGATAGTAGCTCAAGCAAGGACTTTGTTCGTATTGTGTGGGTCAGCTGACCGGTAAACACAAGGATAAATCTCAGCCAAATAACATTGCTGTAGGCGAGCTGCCAGACTCTCTAAATGAGTTCTTTATTACAAAAGCTAAGAAGATCAGGGCGAGACTTGGCAGTTGTATCGATGCTGCTCCAGATTGCTCAACCTTCCACACCTCTGAATTTATTGAAGTCAATGAATCGAATGTGAGGATATATCTTATTGATACCCCAAGAAAGTCATGTTCGCTCGACCCTCTTCCATCCAGACTGTTGTATGATTGTTTGTTTAAATAGTCCCCATCATAACTGGTATCATAAATAAGTCCTTGACCATTGGTATTGTACCATTCTCTTTTAAAAAGGCGTTTGTAACTCCACTTTTAAAGATAGCAAATCTTGACTCAAATGTGATTGAAAATTATCGCACCGTCTCAAATCTACCACTTGTATCCAAAATCTTAGAAAAAGTCGTTCTCCGCCAAATGGATCACCTCATTCAGTGTGACTTGCCTGAACCTTTCCAGTCAGCATACAGGGCGCATCACTCTACCCTGACAGCCCTTTTTGCCCGTTGTAAACGACCTTCTGTCTTCTTGTGATGAGGGCCAGGTATTCTTTTGTCTTTACGTGATTCATTGGCAGCTTTTGATACGATTGACCACGGCATAATTATCCAACATCTGGAAAACACCTTCGGTCTCACCGATACCGTCCCCTTAGATGATTCCGCTCGTATCTGACAAATCGGGTACAATCAGTCATTTCAAAGGGTTTACCTCAAATCCATCTGTTATCGAATTTGGAGTACCCCAGTGATCAGTCCTTGGTCCGCTTCTTTTCGCTATGTACGTTGTTCAGCACCTGGGTGCAATGATCAAGCAGTTTGACATGCTATATAACTTTTTCGCGGATGATACCCAACTTCATCAATACGCGATCCACTCTAAGTTCCCCCATTTTCTTAGTATGACAGTGGATTCAGTTAAGCACAAGCTCAGATTGAATGATGAAAAGACTGAGCTGCTCCCTATTGCCACATCTCAGAAGAAAGAAAACTCTAAATAACACATCACTTAGTCTCTGAGGTGAGGATTGAGTTTGCTCAAACAGTGCATAACCTGGGTGTCAACCTATGATGAACACTAAATTTTTAAAATCACATTAATATGTTTTGAAGAGGATTTTTTAGAGCTGCGCAGGATTTGTCATATCAGTCCTTTCTTAACGTTTGACGCATCAAAGAGACTTTTGTCTGCATTCGAGGTATGACGAATGGTTTACTGCAATGCTGTAAGGGTGGATCTTCTAGCTAAGCTCCTGGATAAAATTCAAACAGAACACAGTAAAGCGGCTTGCATTGTTCTTCGCAAACGCAAATTTGACCATGCTAAAACACTCCTAATAGATCTGCACTTGCTGCTTGTCCGAGCTCGCATAGAATACAAAATGGTAGCTTTATGATACCGCAGCTTACATGACCTGACGCCGTCCTATCTCAAAGCACTTATGACGCCTTTTTTTTTTTAATGTTCCTTATTTCATAAATGTATTTTATTTTAATGTCATGATTATGTCTCTTTTGATAACATTTTTATGCACAGCGCAGTGAGCCCAGCCCTAGGCTGGGGTACCGCGCTATATAAGACCCCTTATTATTATTATTATTATGTAACCAAACGTCAGCTCCGCTCCTCTGATAAAGGCAAAATACCGATAAAACGTGTTAGCCTTGGGACTTACGGAAACCGTAATTTGTCATTTGCTGGCCAAACAATTTGGAAAGCTCTTCCTGTCGCTCTCAGCAACACCCAAACACTAGAGTCCTTTAAAACCGATTTAAATACACATCTATTTCGCAAACACCTTATGGGGTGATGCTGTCTACAATTTGTTCCATAGTTAATGTATATTTGCTTGTGTTGTTTATGGTCAAAGCAGATGAAAGACTTTGACTTGGTATGCTCGTATGTAGTTTAAGTATTGTTGCATTTTTTTTTGTTAAATGTGGTAAAAATTTCTCTTTTTAATATGTTTGACTTAGTAGAGCACTTCGAGCTTTTGGGGATGAAGCGTGTTTTTCAAATAAACTGTATTATGTTTACGAGACTGGGGAAATACTACCTTGTTCAATATCACGGAGATGTTCAATTAACCTATCAGCCAATCTTCTCCAACATACCTATGTAACCTAATTGGCATCTACGGCACACAAACGCACACATATTACATTACGGCTGACGCAGGCGAAAACCCCTTTAATGGTAAAGGTACCTTTTGAGAGGTAGGTGTTTCAGTTTTGAGTGCAACGAGACAAGTCCTAAAGCTGCTTCTTATACATGGTTTAATGCCAAAGTAATACGGTTCAGATTGAAGGCGACTACGAACCAGAAGGTCACCTAGATTTTTGTCCCGTATAAAGACAATCAGTTGAGGAGATGAGAAAACCCTGTCTGTATCGGGGTCAGCAAGAAGTATGCTACTATTTTTTAGGAACATTTTTTTTGCAATTTAATTGTGTGTGTTGTAGGTTAGTATAAGTTTGGTACGATCTTCATTGTTTTTGACTAGTTTTGAAAGCCTTTTTCCGTGTGATAGTGCTGATGTGACCTAGTTGTTGAGCTAGAGAAGTTTCAGGACACGATCTGCAGCGGGAGAAATCCATCATTTCATCAGCTCTTTCCAAATATTCTTCATAAAGTTGGCTGAGACGCCGTAGTTTAATAGCAAACATCCATAGGAGGCTAACTTGTTTTCGAACAAACCGTACGATTGACACAAACGTTATTAATGATATCACGAGGAAAGAACTATAGAACGTGGCTAAATCAGGGATAAACTTTTTTGCACATTTTAACTCGCCTTCTTCATTGACTTTCCCTCGAAATCTGCAACAAATTCAGCCATGAATGTGGATGACTTGGTATTTTGTGACTTCAGTAAGGATGCCAGCGGAGTTACGACATCGTCATTTTTTAACTATCATTAGGTACATGCAACGGTGGAAAGTGGACATAAAAACCAAGAACACATTCTTTGTTTTCTCTTTTTTTTTTTACATATGGCTATACATTCTTAGACACGCCAATGAGATTAAAAGGAACAACATAGCGCTAAATTGGGACAAGCAACACGTTTACCTAGGAGTTAAACTTCATTAATAGGTAGAAGTGCATAATTGCGTACATGACTTAATATATCAGGTGACCGCCAAGACCAACCTGTTGAACAATTTAGCATGCACGCTCTGGGCGCTAGGTTAGGTACGATTGGAACTTTACGTGTAAGGTCATTGGTGGATTAAAGCAAGCCCGTCAAGACCATTGCGAGCTAAACTGCATTGGAAAACCTGCATTTGAAACCGCAATCCAAGCTGTTGCGAAAAAAAAACATGAACAGTGTAGAACAACTAGACACCAGAAGGTAAATCGCAATAGTAACCAACGTAGAACGGTTTTATAGCGATGAGTTTAATATCGTACTTTACGATATGTCTCTTGACAAGCAGCACATGACAGTCGAAGATAGCATTCATTAAATTCTCTACTAAAGAGCGATGTCCGAAATTTTATTATTGCAAATGTTAATTTATTGAGTTGATTGGAAGATTACAACATCGAATAGAATACAACACAAGTTATTCACTTACAGTAGAGCCATGAGCTAACACGTACAAAGTCTGAGAGGTGCACACACATTAATCATAATATCTACGATCAGCAGAGTAAAGCAGTCTATTAGTGTCGCTTTGACTCGTATCGTAATGACAAACAATGTTTCTCTTTTCATCTCGCAATCTCTCTCGCTCTCTTTCTTTCGGCTTATTTATAGTTTTTCATATGACATTTACATAAATTGTTTAGGCACTCTATGTGTACCTCAGCCTGCCTCGTAAATTCTAAATAATTCTACTATAGTCTGTTTACATGTAGTCGGTATCAAGGGAGACAATTTGTAATTAAATTGCACCCATCTTCGCCAAACTTAGAATCACCAACAGATGCAATAAAAACAAAAATAAACAAATCAAACTCCTTCAGTAACAACATGCGGAATAACTGCGTTGCGAGGAGTAAACTTAAAAGATCACCCCATAGTTTCCAAGTTACAGAATTTGAAAGGGAAGTCTAATTCCCCAGAAAGACAGAATTTCTGAACTTTAACCCAATCAATGCACAAGATATTAAATCTACACGTCACATCGTATGTTTTGCTATAAACAACACAGCAGTGATAAAACGCATCCCAGCAAATGTCCAGAAATCGACTTCTATTGGGGCCACAGAAGGGTTTGTGGAAACTCAAATTAAAATTTTTACTGACCTATCGCCTAAAATGAGAAAAAAAAAGGAACGATGTTCTTATTTTATAGCTGGAGGGCCACCTAAACAGGAACTTTAGTGTCCATTAGGACTGCAGCATTGAATTTCGACGCGGAGCTAGAAGCTATTCACAGGGCAATGCAAAATTAGACACTGGAGGCTACAGAGGTGGGAGCTTATGGAGCTCTATTTTGTAATTTTCTTCGATTCAAATGTGATGATGAGAATTGAGTAAGGAAGCACTTACCACCCACTTAGTTGGCACCATATTGGAATACGTGGACAAACTTGAAATGATAGGAGGCAAGGTAACAGTGCAGTGGATACGGGGCCATGCAAACTTTAGAGGCAAGAAAATAGCAGACACTCTGGCAAAAGCTTGTGTGCCTAGGCTCAAACTGAAGCTTTATTCCCTTTTATCAGAGCTAGAAATTGGCCTGGAGACCATTTTCGAAAAAAATGTTACGAGCATTCAACAGACAGCCCAAAAGAGAACATTTGTATTATTTTACATGCCGCTTCCTAGCAGAAACAATCCCTTGTAGAAATTGGTTTGAGAAACAACAGAGCCTTTGTAAACTAAATGAGTATCCCATACTCCCCTACTAACGCACATATTTACGGTTTTGATAAAAACAGAAACCCGACCTGCCTTCATTGCATCCTTTTCCTAGAAACCCTAACGCCTCGGGAGACTGAATGCCCAGCACTAGAGGTTTCGGGGTAGGCCAGAGCGAAGGTGGCGACTATTGTCTTGACAATGCTATCTAGCACAGCCCCATAGACGGAGCTAGTTGCCAGTGTACTAGCTGGGGCAAAACTCAACCAGGATATGTGATAGTTAGTGGTCAAGCAGACCAATATACTTGGTTGCCAGGCTGACCAGATTTCTTTGAATCACATATATTTAAATTTGTACTACCGAAAATAAATTTAGTGCATACAATTTTAAACAATTCATGGGGACCTCAATTTATATTAGTTCTTGCTATCTTGTGTTCACTTTCAATACAGTCCCATTTAACTTATATGATTGAAATCACTCCACTCCATAACCAACATTTTATAATAGTCTTACTGAAACCTAATTCTAAAAATCCTAATGACCCCTTTTTATGTGTTCACCTGTCCCAATTTATATGAGCAAAATTAACAATATTTATCTTAGTAATATTTTTTCATTTTATATTACATATTCTGACCTTTATTTACACCGGTAATACTCTACTCACCTCCGTTGATATATAACGAGCAAACCGATCCGTTCCCTTGCCAAGTTACTTCAACGTATGTTGCGACAATTTCATTACTGCAGAATATGTCGAATTCGTTTGTGTGTTGAGACACTACGCGTAAATCATCACATACTTCAGGGTCTTGAAATGATATCGAGAAATTGAAAACTTGGGATGGAAAGTGAAATATATATTATATTGGTAAATAATTTGTTAAATAAATTTAAAATTAATTTAAAATTAATTCAAAAGTCTTGTTTTTTCGTTTTTTGACTTGAAACATCCAATTAATTACTTGATTATTTTACAAGAAATTGAAATTACTTTTGAACATTTAAAAAAAAAAAACAACATAAATTATATTTAATTTTAACGTTAACTAAAATTTCACACATTCTGAAAATTAATTTATCACAAAGAATATTATGTCACATACCGTAGCCCCTGAATATGACACGGACCCAAGAATAGACAAACGGTTCTGTCAGGTTAGCACCGATAGAGTTCTTTGGAGGAATGTAACATGTGCTGTCATTGTTGTCGGTCAACCGTGGGTCACTGGGTTGACTTGCATAAGCCAGGTCATCTAATGAAATACATATCAACAATAGTTTAACTTGATGTTATAATGTAACGTTTTACGCAATTTCATCCTAAGTGATAAGAAGTCCAGCTAAACAAAATATCACTAGCACCAACGTTTAATAGTTTTTTTGAAATAATAGGTCTTAGCTTTCTTTAATGATTTGTATTTAATAGAAATCATTTAGATTCTAAGAAAAAAAAAGATACAACAGTAAAAGTGAAAAGAATTCAAACATCATCATGATAATGACAGATTTGGATATATACAGTCTGAAATGAATTAATATACACATTTTAATTGTACTTTTGAGAATTAATTTATAATCGGTTGAAATCTATTAGCAAGAAATATATCAACAATATATTGACAAACCAGGTGTCCATAACTTAAATATAATGCATGCCATGTATCAAACGCTAAATGTACTGACATATAGGTATCAGTAAATTCATGTACTAACATGCAAGGTATCAACAAGAAGAGATCTTAAAATCAAAGTCTTATACTTAATGCACTGAAAAGTAACGGTATTAACTTACTCTACTTACTTCTCAAGTATCAACGACTTACTGTACTGTTATGACAGGTAACTTAAGGTACTATACTGACATTACTCGTAACACAAACTTACTGTACTGACATGACAGAGCGAACCAACCATCTTTACATGAGGTCCCTTGTGTACATTCCCCATCTCTACGACAAAGATTCTTCTTGCAATGACATACAAACTGACATTTTTTGCCAAAAAATCCAAGCGGACATTGGAAAGCTGATTAAGAAAGTACAAAATAAAAGAAATATGTTGAAGTATAAGACACTGATCATACATTTGTTGTAAGAATTAAAGTTTGTTTGTTTTCTTTTATTTGAACTGTGTTATAAAAGCAATATTAACACAAAAATAAATGCACATTTTTTTAATGAAATTCTATTTTCAAAAGATGTTTTTAATTATATCTAAAATCTATGCTTCTATAAATTGAGAATAAAATATTAAAATGAGGTATGTGGAAGATTGACTTAGAGAACTGGACAAAAAGATAACGACGTTTCGGCATAAAGCCTTCTTCAGCAAACTGTAAAAATGAAATTATCACAAAGAACAGAGCACAGTAAACAACGCAAGAACGTTAATTCATTTGCTAGATTGAAATGCAGTTATTTAAATTATAAATTCAGAAAAGAATTAGATTCCGTTAATATACATTTTTTCAGTGTAAATCTCTTAAATATATACCGGTAGATATAAGATGATATTTGAGGACTCTTTATAGGAATGTCAAGAATATATATATATATATATTTTTTTTTTTACTAGGGGCGTGGCGTTTACAATTAATGGTTTCTTAGTGTGTGTTAGAGGAAACTGCAAAGGCGAATGAGCAGTGTGAATGGGTAAAAAGTAGTCGGTATATGTTATGGGTAGGGTTTTGTATGGGGATCGGGCAGTTGGCGTGTGTATCGGGACCTTGTAGGGAGAGTGGGTAAGGGGGGGGATCGTTTATGGCATTGATGGAAAGGATGCGTCTGCTGGGAGTAGGTAGTTGGCGTGTGTATCGGAACGATGTGGGGAAAGTGGGTAGGGGGGTCGTTTATGGGACTGATTGAAGGGATGCGTCCGCTGGGAGTAGGTAGTTGGCGTGTGTATCGGGACCATGTGGGGAAAGTGGGTAGGGGGGTCATTAATGGGACTGATTGAAGGGATGCGTCCGCTGGGAGTAGGTAGTTGGCGTGTGTATCGGGACCATGTGGGGAAAGTGGGTAGGGGGGTCATTAATGGGACTGATTGAAGGGATTCGTCCGCTGGGAGTAGGTAGTTGGCGTGTGTATCGGGACCTTCTAGGGAGAGTGGGTAGGGGATCGTTTATGGGATTGATTGAAGGGATGCGTCCGCTGGGAGTAGGTAATTGGTGTGTGTATCGGGACTATGTGGGGAAAGTGGGTAGGGGGATCATTTTATGGGATTGATTGAAGGGATGCGTCCGCTGGGAGCAGGTAGTTGGTGTGGGTTTTGTGTTGCTTGCAATGAATGGATTTGGCGTGGAGAGTATGGGGAGTTTTTTTTTTTTTTTTTCCCAACACCAATGGAACTTACAGCGACCACGTTTATAAAGTAGTAAAAAATTGACTTTTAAATATACTTTTAAATGTTATTGCCGTTTTACTCAATCAGTGCAGCGAAACAACGTAGCCAGAAAGGCGTGCAGTAATATCCTTATCACGAATCCAAATAAGAACAAAGCATTATGACATGCAAAAAATGTATTATTGCGTAAGTAAGGGGGTCACAAACAAGTTTATGATTGCTATTACTTGAAAAAAACAAAACTCTGTTGGGTGGGGGTGGAGAGTAATACGATACTTTCATTTGTCAGAGGCAGCTCCAGAGGCAGCACCAGAGACGGCACCAGAGGCAGCGCAAGAGGCGGCACCAGATGCGGCACCAGGGGCGGCACCAGAGCCAGCACCAGAGGCAGCACCAGAGTCGGCACCAGAGGCAGCACAAGAGGCAGCACCAGAGGCGGCACCAGACGCTGCACCAGATGCGGCACCAGGGGCCGCACCAGAGCCATCACCAGAGGCAGCACCAGAGGCGGCACCAGAGGCAGCACTAGAGGCAGCACCAGAGGCGGCACCAGACGCTGCACCAGATGTGGCACCAGAGGCAGCCCCAGTGGCTGCACCAGAGGCAGCACCAGAAGAGGCAGCGTGAGAGGCAGTACCAGAGGCGGCACCAGAAGCAGCACCAGAGGTGGCACCAGAGGCAGCACCAGAGGCAGCACCAGAGGCAGCACCAGAGGCAGCACCACATGAGCCTCAGAATGAATTTGAGGAACAATTAACCTTCTCAGCTGCATATATATCGGGATTAGGGAATATTTTGTGTAAATTTTTATGCGGATGACAATATCTTTCAAATCCAAGGCATCAACACATCTAATTACAACCAACATGCAAAAAATTCTGACGTCCCTTGGTACTGTACTGTCTGCGGCTGCCAGATATACCAGTCTGTGTTTGACCTCCATAGTGCAGGGAAAGATTCTACCTTCCCAGATTACTCTCTGGATCCTTCAATCTCCACACCAAAGGACATTTGAATTTTTCAGCCAACAGACTACTCTACTCTTATGCGCTGCAGTCAGCAAGATAAATTGAGACACAGGTCATGGCGCATATTGAATGTGAACTTTCAGTCTGCAATGGGAAGACAGTAGCGATAGCGAACCTAATCAACAGCCTGAAACATGACATCATCTTGGCCAAAGAAACATGGATGAATCGCTCCATAGACAATGCAGAGTTTGTACCGGATTTTATACAAATTTTGCGTCGAGACAGAAAAGACAGATAAGGAGGAGTGCTTGTTGCTGCCCATCACAACCGGGACTGCCACGCTGTTCCAGAGCTAGATGTTAACGAATGCGAGCTCCTGTGGGTGAAAGTGAAACTGAAGGGTAGACGCACACTTTACGTTTGTGCGTATTACAGACCCAAGACAGCAGATGAACCAAGCCAGAGGAGGTTCAAGGTATTGCTTAACAGCCCAGCACATTCGAAGAACACTTTTCTCTTTATAGGGGGGGGGGGGGGGGTGACGTTCCTAGTTGGAACTGGCAGATTCCTGCCCTTAACCCAAAGTCTCCATACCCTGTTATACAATCAGAATTCATGGAGATAATTAACAACCAAGGTCTTGAACAACTAGTTAATAAACACACGAGAGGGATAACACTCTTGACCTACTCCTCACCAACTGCCCACATCGTGTCCCAAAAGTTGAGGTCATACCCGGGATATCGAATGACCTGAGAGAGGAAGTACTGAGGCTCCGCCAAACCGTTCTACGTTTCTTGCGCAGGTAATATTCAAACAACATGAATGGCAGAGGAAGACACTCCAACAAAAGATGTCAAGAACAAGTGCTTCTGGAACTGTATGAAGCACCAAAAGTTCTCGAACGCTGATTGTTTCCCATCTTCTGACCGATAAATGATCCTGCTGTCTGCCGTCCATGGTTTGACTTGTAAAAGTCCTGGTGTTCATGCAGTTCTTTATTTCAAAATTGTATTTGATTTTAATGTCATGATTATGTCTCTTTTGATAATATTTTATGTACAGAACGGTGAGACCAGTCCTAGGCTGGGGTATCGCGTTATAAAAGACCACTAATTATTATTATTATTTCACTCCAATCTACAAGAAAGGGGCATATTCCGACTCTGCAAACTATCACCCCATATCCCTCACCGGTGTGGTTTGCAAACTGTTTGAGCAAATAACCGTAAGCACTGTCATGAAGCATCTTGAAAGCCAAATATACTCAATGACTATCAACATGACTCCCGAGACAAAAGATCATGTAAGAGCCAGCTCCTGGAAATTGTAGAAGACCTGATGACCAATCTGGAGAACCACATGCAGACTGACGTACTAGTGGATGACTTTGCAAAGGCATTTTACCGTAAAATCATAGTTTTCTTCTACACAAACTCCAGAGATATGGGATCCAAGGCACCACTAAAACATTGATCTCCAGCTTTGTCAGCCACCGATGCCAAACAGTAGTGGTTGACGGTACAAGCTCCTTCTTTTCGATGTGAAGTCAATGGTCCCCCAGGGATCAGTGCTAAGCCCCTGTTTGTTCCTAGCATACATCATGACCTAGCCGAGAAACTGACATCCCAAGCAAGACTCTTCGCAGATGACACAGCGGTGTATAGGATGATCGCCAACAGATCTGATCATGACCAGCTACAACAGGATCTTAATCTGTTAGCTGAGTGGGACATTAGATTTGACATGCAATTTCACCCTGCCAAGTGCAAGACACTATCAGTCTCTAGAAGTTGTACTCCTGTGCACTACCAATACGAACTGAAGGGACATACACTTGAGCCAGATTCCTCCGTTAAGTATCTGGGTGTTACCATTCAAAGAGAGGTCCGCTGGGACGATCATATTAACAATGTATGTAACCAAGCAAACAAGACCCTGGGGTTTTAAGGCGTAATCTAAAGATTGGCAACTCCTGTGTGAAAGAAAGAGCATATAAAGCCTTTGTTCGTCCGGTTTTAGATTATAGATCTTCATTCTGGGACACATTTACCCAGAAGAGCATTGACACGTTGGAGGCGGTCCAGCGACGATCAGCACGCTTTGTCCTGAACCGTTACCAAAAATACCTCTAGTGTTGGCAGCATGCTGGAAACGCTAGGCTGGTCAACATTGGAGGAACGATGACGATAATCCAGGCTCTCCATTATGTACAAGACAAATAATGGGCTAGTCAACTGTTCCATTATTAAAAAGAAACTCGTCCCTCTTCCCCATAGACAGCGACGAGGCCATGACAGGCAATTCAGGCTCTCACCATCAAGAAGCCAGTTTAGGAGCTGCTCATTCCTGTCCAAGACAATCAGGGACTGGAACAAACTTTCAAAAGGAACAGTTGAGGTGACAACACTAGACACATTTAATCCATTGCCTCAAGCCTTCAAACCCCAAGTTTATGATTCCTCACAATGTGGCACTTGCAATAAATGAAATATCCTCATCCACACCAGACACAGAAACATTGCAGATCCCTTCTTTGTGCATAGGAGCCCAAATGATCAATAAATTGATCGTGAGCCCTTAATATATAGAAGAAGAATTGTGTTGAATTTCAATAAAAAAAAATTATCAAGACATCTTACAAATATGAATGAAGGGGTAGGAGTGTAAGTCTGACAATTTAACGTGTTCGAGTAGTAATTTTTAAACTAAAGCAAATTCATTATTCCTATTGTCTGCTTTTAATAAGTATAAATATAAAATAAACCCAAACTGACCGTTAATTTTTGCTGTTAATTATTTTGTAGTTGTTATAATTGATGACCATTTCTTAATAGCCTTTCTTGTATTCATCATTGCCTTAGTTGTGATTGGAGCTGTTGTTTTTTTTTTGTTTTGTTTTTTTGTCGTCATCAGAGCAGATGTCGTTTGTATTGTGCTGGTAGCATTCATTGTCTTACCTGTGCTAGGAGCATTCATTGTCTTACCTGTGCTAGGAGCATTTATTGTCTTACCTGTGCTAGGAGCATTCATTGTCTTACCTGTGCTAGGAGCATTCATTGTCTTACCTGTGCTAGGAGCATTCATTGTCTTACCTGTGCTAGGAGCATTCATTGTCTTACCTGTGCTAGGAGCATTCATTGTCTTACCTGTGCTAGGAGCATTCATTGTCTTACCTGTGCTAGGAGCATTCATTGTCTTACCTGTGCTAGGAGCATTCATTGTCTTACCTGTGCTAGGAGCATTCATTGTCTTACCTGTGCTAGGAGCATTCATTGTCTTACCTGTGCTAGGAGCATTCATTGTCTTACCTGTGCTAGGAGCATTCATTGTCTTACCTGTGCTAGGAGCATTCATTGTCTTACCTGTGCTAGGAGCATTCATTGTCTTACCTGTGCTAGGAGCATTCGTTTTTCTTTTCGTGCTGGGAACAGGCGTTGTTTTTATGATTTTGAAAGCAGTCGTTGTTCCAACAGTGCTCGAACCAGTTGTTTCTCTGGTACTAGAGTTATCTGTTGTTTCAACAGTGGTAGTATTCCATGTCAGAGTTTAAAAAAAAATATACACATTAAAATAAAATCAATTTTAAGCCGCTAATTCAGACTTCGACACTTCGCATTAGCCAGCCTTCAAATCTACCTCTAAAAACACGATGCAACAAAAAAGTATGTGAACGTAATTTTCTGAAATAGAGGAAAGGGGCGTATTTATAACAAGATGCGTTAAAGACACATTTTTCTCATGATATTTGTTAGCACATCTCTGGTTGTCAGCCTACGCGTTTGGCGTTATGTCAACTGACGCTTGGTGAGCTTTGTTTTGACTCTTGTAAAATTAGTTAGCATTCATTTTGAACTAAGTAACATCTTGTCTATTCTTTACGTAAATAAATATTTTTTTAAGGGTGTTGTAAAAATCTTCCCAAAGGCTTAACCCGACGACAATATTTGTTTTCTCTTAAAAACCCCTTCGTATTATTCTTAATTTATTCCGGTTTAAAAAAATTAAATGAAAGACCAAAAACAAATAGACTATCTTAGTCTTCAACGAACAGATACAATTTTAACCATATAATTTTTTTAAACAGTGTATCACTGTGACCGTTAGACTGCTTTACGTGTACTTAGCTTTGACGCATATTTACCACTGTTGTGAATGCGTCATGTGAACACTCTTTCAACTGTGCCATACAATGAGCGTGTTGTGCATGCCTCAAGTGAACCCATTTTTAACCTTGACTCGCGTGAACCGGTGATAAAATTTTTAAACTCACGCGTTAAGCATTCGCCATTCACATGACACAACTGACGTACGCACGCTGTAGAACAAACACTGGTACAGTATGGTCCGTAGAACGGAGGGGTGCAAGCTGGAGAATGAAGAAATACAGATTGCACTAACCAAATAAATGAAACGTACTTTAAATGTCCAGACAACTGAACTAAAAAAAATTTAAACTTCAATTTCAATTTGTGGACGCCTAAAACGTCCTACTGTCATGAAATAATTATGTATTACTTTTTGCTCAAAACCACAAGGAAGAGCATTAATCTTTAAGTATTTGTGCAGTTAACACTAAGGGAATAAATCAATTTGTATATATTTCTGCAGTTAACGCTCAGGGAAAACATTTTGATCTGCATTAATCACTGATATCCATCATGTTAATATATATAACCAGCTCTAGTATGGGGAAACATTTTTTTTTTCAAAGCTTAAATTTTAATATCATCACCTACCACCAAAGACTAAAACCTCAGATAAATCCAACGACTTTCTGTTCACCCCTTCTTTGTGCATACGGATTTTCACATATTTGGAGTCCTCGGTTTCTGTGGTTGCTATCCAGAAGTATCTCATTTTCCCTTCAAAAATGAATCTGTGTATAATGATCGGAACATTTGAACTTGCACTGATTTCTAAAGAGAGCTGCACATCCTTCATGCTTTGACAGCTAGCTGTAATAAAATTGTTGCACATATGAAGCTACCATTATCTCAATAGAAGTAACGATGAACCGTGCGACGTAACTAGGGTTAGTGCTGCCTAAATTGAAGAAAGATAAAATTCCCTCACCCATGTTACACTCATAAAACAAACAACTCTTCAGCTGGCCAAAAATTCCGCCATCCAAAAAAAAAAAAAAAAAAAAAAAAAAACAAAAAAAAAAAAAAAAACAAAAAAAAAAACCTGAAAAAACAAAGTGCCATCAGAGACGGACTGGCTATCCCAAGCCAAACAGTCATAGACAACCTGGAGAGCAAAAGTGTCACTCTCTTTTTAAAAAAAAAATTACTGGTCAGCCAGACTTTAACATCTGATTGACACATCGATATTCAAGCAAGGCAGAATGTTTTATAAAAAGACAGCACAACTGTAAATTTGTGACGTCTAAATAAATTTCTCTTAGACTTTTTCGGCCAGCTTTTCAAATTTGGTCCCACTTCACGACCACCTACGTATGAAACGAAAGGTTTTCTCCATCTCTTAATAATGTCTCGTCCGTCTTGCGTCTAGTTTCCAGCTACAGTTTCCAAGCATATCGTCTTTGTAAATAACTTAGCAATGCTCATTTTTAGGCTCAACATATGCGTTCAGGGTGCAGGAGTTTCAGTGCTTTCACATTATACTAGATCGTAGTAGATACCAAAAAACCATATCTTAATATAATGCGCAGAGTATTCACAGAAATTAAAAAAATCTTAGCAGATCTACGTTTTGACAAACTTACGATATTTTAAAACTACAAACACGTCAAAAATATACGCATTCGTCTGCAGTTCTAATGTCCACGTTTGATTCTTTTCTTCCACTGTTGCCATGGCGCTAAGTGTTATCATTCCAGATTCACCATCGACTGCATAACTAGCGTTGTGAGAGCTCAGGGTAGATGACAGGGTTGCGTGTTGTTTCAGGCCAACATTTATACCTTGACCATAAAAGTGAACTTAGGGTTACTCGTTTTACTGTTAAAGGAACTTTCTTGAAAATATTAGTTTAAAAGAAATACGGAGGAAATATTATCAAGTTTTATGAGAACAGACTTTCAACTACAACGTATATCCAAAGGTGACAATTTAAAAAAAAAAATAAAAAAAAATAAAGACATTTTCAAATATTCAATTATTAAAACCAGGACTTTCAAAAATCATTTTCTCACTTTATTGTCCCAAAATAAACATGTATTTGCCATAACAATAAGAAACAACCAAATTCATTTGCCATAACACCGATAACATTATCCTGATGCCAATTAGTTTTTCAATAACTATTTGTTGTTTTCAGTTTATTCCATTTATTTAAAATGTTTATCAAATGATCTCTATTTTTAGTATATTTAAGACAAAGACGCCCACTCACACACGTATATATATATATATATATATATATATATATATATATATATATATATATATATATATATATACAGAGAGAGAGAGAGAGAGAGAGAGAGAGAGAGAGAGAGAGAGAGAGAGAGAGAGAGAGAGAGAGAGAGA
>CAXITT010000393.1:0-21086 GCA_964033795.1 Lymnaea stagnalis | reverse complement strand
GATAGATAGATAGATAGATAGATAGATAGATAGATAGATAGATAGATAGATAGATAGATAGATAGATAGATAGATAGATAGATAGATAGATAGATAGATAGATAGATAGATAGATAGATAGATAAATTGATGGATAGATGGATGGATAGATTGATAGATGGATGGATGGATAGATGGATGGATGGATGGATGGATGAATGTATGGATGGATAGATGGATGGATTGATATATGGATGGATGGATGGATAGATGGATTGATATATAGAAAGATGGATGGATAGATGGATTGATATATAGAAAGATGGATGGATATATGGATAGATGGATGAATAGATGGACAGATGGATGGATGTTGGATAGATAAATGGATAGATGGATAGATGGATGGATCGATGGATAGATGGATGGATTGATGGATAGATGGATGGATAGATGGATAGATTGATTGATATATGGATATATGTATGTATAGCTGGATAGATGGATGGATGGATAGATGGATAGAGAGATGGATAGATAGATGGATAGATAGATGGATAGATGGATGGATAGATGGATAGATTGATGGATAGATGGATAGATGGATAGATGGATGGATAGATGTATGGATAGATGGATAGATGGAATGATAGATGGAATGATAGATTGATAGATGGATGGATAGATGAATAGATGGATAGATGGATATATATATATATATATATATAAATATTAAAGGCAAAGTGTAAAATCCAGTTATTGTCTAGAATGCAAAGGTATGGTGGTTGGAATTAGTATTTTCGTTCAGCCCATGATAGTCACTTAGGTTATAGTTATGTAACAATCGAAAACGACTTCTTTACGGAGCTGCCATGTCTTTTCCTGTTTGGTTCTTTAAAGTTTACTTTAAATCTCTTCCTTCCTATTCTTCTTTTATTTGTTGCTGCCTGTGTGTTGCGCTACTTCTATTTTTTCTTTTGTTTAGGTAGGATACATGTACATATATATGTTATGTAACATTTGATGTATACTCATTTGTCTAATACACAGAAACATGTCCTTGTGTAATACACAGAAACATTCATAAGTTCAGAAAACCTAAAAAATGCATTTGTTTAATAAACAGATGCATGCCCTTGTTTAATACACATAAACATGTACTTGATTAATACGCATATATTATACACGCCCATGTTCTTACACACACCCATGTTCTTACACACGCCCATGTTCGTGGCTGACAGAAACCCAACCTTGTATTATTGGATAATTGACAGACCTCCAAATACGTGGACTGAACAGAGTGTCATCGATCCCATGAATTTCAAGAACACAGCTTTAGCCGTAACCGCATAACCGCTACACCAAATGTCCACTGTGTAGGTGTCGATGATGAAGGCTTTTGTCTCGTTGCATTCCGTGATCAAATTCAACGTATCGACTTCGACACTAAACATGTCCTTGTTCACTGTAAGTTAATTTGTAATGCACTTTTAATTTTGATTGACTGTAATTAACATTAATCCTTAAATTACTGCTTTAAAAATACAAAACTGTTAAGCTTGCTTGTTTTTCTTTTTAACTCTTAAATTATAAATGTAGATACAGCCCATTTGGTTAATAATTAAAAAAAAAAATATTATGCTACTCTTTTATTAAAGAAAATAAAAATAAATTGTTTCCCTCAGATGAAAATGATATAAAACAAATTTGAGGAACTTTATATTTTTTAAGTAAAATTCCCCTATTGAAAAGAAAATGCTTTTTTTTTTTTTTTTTTTTTTTTAAAAAAGAAAATTTAGTTAAAATTAATTATTACAATATTTAAAAAATTTTTATAATTTAATTTTAAAAAAAAAAAAAAACGTTTTTTTAGGAACGACTGCTTTTTTAAAAAAAAATCTTTAAACTTTTGTGGACATAAATCAATCTAAACATATCGCATGCAAACCAGGTTTTTAAATTTTTTATAAAAATTGTACCCTTATTTAAAATAACAGGTCTACAGAATTTTTCTAGACTGATTTACTTCCATCAGCGTCCCCAATGATTAGTTTGTTCCCCATTGAGTTCTCCAGGCACGTCAAACTATCTACACGTTTATCTTGATTTGCTTCCATTCATCTATTGCAGCTGTCATTAAGTGAACAGTTCGATTACCAGGATGTTTAGAAACGACACGGATCCACATGATGTAACGCAGACGTTCAAAGTTGTGTTGGAACGGGCCGGCGATGCTCATGCAGGTTGTGTCATCAAAGTCCGTGAGAGGGTAAGACATGTTTATCACAATGTCTCCTAAGCGTAAATGTTGAAAAAAAAACCACAAAAAACACGAAAGTTTATGATATAGAAGAACTTACTCCCTCTCAATAGTGTTTTAGGATATGGGGCGGAGAGTGGGCCGTCCATGATTATTATTTTTGATGTTGGTATTTTCATGTGGCATTTTCTGAGAATTAAATATACTAGATGTAGCCCGCCAAACATTGGTGACAGCAATGCCTGAACTTGCCGTGTACTAAGGTGACTTGACAAAAACGTGAACTCAAGTTTCGCACATTTAAGAATGGCAATTTTGCTAAACCTCTTCACCCCCCCCCCTTTTTTTTTTCATGATACGTGACCCGTTGCGTAGCGGACGCTGCGAGCTTGTTGGGTTGTGCGCATGGCTGGCAAGCGAGGGGAGGGTTTGCCTGCGTCTTGCTTACTCTGGCGTATCTATATATAGCCTGCCTGGTGGTGTTTGACCCGTTTTCTTGTTTGACCTCTTCTGGCGAATTATATATTTTTGTTCCCCTTAAAAATATATATATTGACACACTGACGCAAAAGTATTAATGAATGAATACTTAATTGAAGTAAGTAATTATAAATTTCAGACAATAACTAAATTTCTTATAAAATCTTAAAAAGTTTTAATGGAGAGAAAAGTCTTTAGACAGCAAATTCTTAAATAATTTTAAATGCAGTCCATACAACTTTTAACAAAAACGACTTGTTTTGAAACTATCTCTAAGTAATGTGCGATATCTGGAGAAAAAATAAACGAGACAAGCACACATAGTTTTTAAAGCAAAACCATACGGTAATCTCAAATATAGTTCTCACGTCCTTGAAATGTATATGGGTGTAATCAAGGAGCATTCAAAAGTGATGAGGATTCAGTAATGCTTATAGGATGTAACTTTTACAGCAATGTATCTGTTTGTGATTTAATATAGTTACCTATAAATGTTAGCTAACTGTATTCTGAATTTCCTCAAAGTAAGTAATGACCAGCCAATTCTTTCCTCAAAGCAAGTAATGACCAGCCAATTATATTTCATTCAACTCCAAAAACGAGAGTCTTTCTTCGATAAGAAGCAACAAATCCAGATGGACCCTACTCAATATTTTATTATATATTCTAAATGCATCACATGATTCCTTGACATTGGAATAATGTTCTAACAACTTTAGTGTGATATAAAGAATATATCACACACACATTTTTTATTCTTATTATTAATTCATTAATTCGATCATAAAAATCCAACATTACGGGTATTCCTACATCAAAGTTATCTCGTTCACTCTCCTTCTACTCAAAGACAAGATTTTGCCATCCGATTAAAAATGAGTTCGTTTTCTCCTGTTATTTATTTATTATTATCAAATCACTACACCATGGTGACGTGAAAATAATTTTTAGTGCTGTGCAGAAAAGCCATGCCATATGCATAAGTAACGTCTACTGTTACAGAAAGTATACAATAAAAAACGTATTAACTGGCCCCATGTGTCATAGTCTTAGCACATAGAAGTTTTCATAGAAAGTCATATGGACAGTTGGATGATTTCCATTAAACTGTGTTTGTTTATTATTAAAATTTGCCATAAAAATCTGCAATTTCAACAAAAAAATAATTCAAAATATGCTTTTGCTGTTGAGTTAGCAATACTGTCTTTCATTCTTAAAAGTTTGGTTACATGAGAAATCATCGCTTAACACCTTTCGATGTTGCGAATGGCAGTGTTTGAGGGAGTCACACAGGCAGGAGATGCGCAAAACGAAGCCCTTGCAACATAAAGAGCATTACAGAAGGTCAGAGTGAACCAGACGTAAACATTTTACTGTGAGATTAGCAGATGAAAATGCCACCAATACTTGATCGGCATCGTAAGCTTTATGATTATGTTTTGATATGCTACTCCATCGTATTATGAAGACATTAGGATGTCATTTAATGATTAATGAAATGAACACAATTGCTCTTCACTTACTGTACTGACAGCCTTCCCCGAACCATCCTCTAGCACACCTTCCATCAGCTTCACGACACACCCCTCTTTCGTCACATCCGCCAGACCTACAGTGACACAAGTGCATCTTGTTGGGACCGAACCAGTGCAGTTCTGTAATATAAAACAACGAGTAGGCGTAAGACTCCACACAACAACAAAAAAATGAGAAAAGAAAACATAATTTATATTACTAGAAGAAGTGTTTCCTAGACATTTCATTATCACAGTTAACTGTGTATGATTCTTGTTCTTGTGTGGGACAATATAGTAAAATACCTGATAATTATTTGGATTTGAAAGAGATAAAATAATGTTGTTGTTTTTTCTCATTTTAAGAAGTCTAGTCAAGCTTTTAATAAAGCACATGGAGAAAGTAGCAATTAACTTTGTTTTAAGACTGGAAATTATTTCAAAGCTGAAATTGTTCAAATTATAAAGACCTGCAGATTTCATTTTTTGTATGTTGTCAAATAAACGACATTGATGAATGGACGTTTGTCTTAGCTTAAAAGATAGATTTATGCAGTTCTGTGTGCTTTCATTAAGAGTCCCTGCAAGTAAAAATTTTCTACCACATACAACAGCTTGTGTGCCAGGCATCAATAAAAGGATTTGATACAGGCCTCCTCCATGCCATATGGATCCAGTAACCTCTTCTTCTTCTTTTTATATTTGAGGGGCCCACGATCAATTTGTTCATCATTCTGACTCCTGGTCTAAATTCAGAGTTTGCCTTCTCTTAGACGGGTAGCCGTCCAAGGCTAACGAATCCCATCCAACCGGGGTGCTTGGGATGTTTGCGTTGGTGTAGCCTGAACTCCAGACCATTAGCTATTTGAATTGAGACAGTCTAAACCGCTCGCGCCACCCAGTACTGACACAGTCCCTTCCTATTCATATAGATCCAGCCTCCTCTTTGTTTTACTGACACAGCCCCTTCTTTGTCATATGGATCCAGCTTCCTCATTGTCTTACTGACACAGTCATTTCCTTGTCATATGTATCCAGCCACCTCTTTGTCTTACTGACACAGTCAAATCATTGTCATATGGATCAATTTATATTTTATCTTACTGGACAAAGCCACATCATTGTCATATGGATACAAATACATCTTTGTCTTACTGACACAGCCACTTCCTTGTCATATTGATCATTCTACCTTTTATCTTACTGACAAAGCCAGTTCCATGTCATATGGATTCAGCCATCCATTTGTCTTAGGGACCCAGCCACTTCATTGTCATATGATCCAGCCAGCTCTTTGTCTTACTGACAACACCAATTCTTTGTCATATATATCAAGCTACCTTTTATCTTACTGACACAGCCACTACTTTCTCATATGGATCCAAACTTCTCTTTGTCTTAGTGACACAAAGACTTCCTTGTCATATGGATCCAGGCCCCTCTTCATCTTAATGACACATCCATTTCCTTGTGAGTGGATCAAGGAACTTCTTTGTCTTAAAAACGCAGACAATTCATTGTCAAATGGAGCCAGCCACCTCTTTGTCTTACTGACTCAGTCATTTTCATTTCATTTTGATCAGGCCACCCTTATGTCTTACTGACTCATTCACTTCCATGCCAATGGATCAAGCCACCTATTTGTCTTACTGGAACAGTACCTTCCTTGTCATATGGATCCAGGACTACTTTGTCTTACTGACACTGCCACTTCACTGTCTTATAGATACATCCAGCTTTTTGTCTTACTGACACTGCCACTTCACTGTCTTATAGATACATCCAGCTTTTTGTCTTACTGACACTGCCACTTCACTGTCTTATAGATACATCCAGCTTTTTGTCTTACTGACACTGCCACTTCCTTTTCATTGGGACCCAGCTTACTTTTATCTTACTGACACAGTCACTTCCTTTTCATTGGGACCCAGCTTTCTTTTATCTTACTGACACAGTCACTTCCTTTTCATTGGGACCCAGCTTACTTTTATCTTACTGACACAGTCACTTCCTTTTCATTGGGACCCAGCTTCCTTTTATCTTACTGACACAGTCACTTCCTTTTCATTGGGACCCAGCTTCCTTTTATCTTACTGACACAGTCACTTCCTTTTCATTGGGGCCCAGCTTCCTTTTATCTTACTGACACAGCCACTTTATTGTTATTTGGATCCATCCACCTATTTGTCTTACTAACACAGTGACATCGTTATGGATCCAACAAACTTTTTATTTTACTAGCACATCCACATCCTTGTCTTAAGGACCCAGTCTCCCCTTATCTCAGGAACACAGCCCTTTCCATTTCATTGACTTGGGTACAGAACCCCTTCATTAACTTTGGGACAGAACCAAATCATTGATTTAGGGTCATAAACTATTCATTGACTAAGGGTCATAAGCACTTTATTGACTTATGGAAATAACAACTTCATTGACTTTAGGAAATAACAACTTAATTGACTTTAGGACATAACAACTTCCTTGCGCTTAGGACACAACAACTTTTTGACTTCAGGACATAACCACTTTAAAGACTAAGGAACTTAACCGATTATTTGACTAAGGAGCATAACTGATTTAGTGATTTAATGCGATAACCACTTTATTGACTAAGGAATTTAATCACTTCATTGTCTTAAGGACATAAGCACTTCATTGTGGTAGAGACTTTCTCTTCATTGCCTTACGAACTAAGATTCTTCCCTTTTTTAAAGGACAGAGCTTAAGAAAAAGAAGTCTCAATGCAAAGGTTAAGATTAAAAAAGGCATTAAAAACTTTTAAAGGACATTTATTAATCGTGCTGGGTCAAAATTAAGATAAGTCAAATGTGTTCAAATCGCAATAAATAACAGACTCATTATTATTGCCTGCACATTTCTTTACATAAAAAAAAATATTTTAAAATAACTTCACGTCTGTGTGTTTATGGCAAGTTCTTTTGACGGCTAACTGAAACATATCCCCTCAACCTGTCAAGCTGAAACTTAGCACAGACAATAGATACATATAACAACACAATCTAGAAATTTTTAGCCAAACCCCCATAAAGTGCAACAGCCCAGGTAGCTTACAGATGCACGCCATCAGTTTTGAGTATCCTAGCAGCAAATGTTTATGAAAATACATTCGAATAGGTACGCTGCACTCTGCATTACTATTTTTATCCTTTCCAATAAATTTTCTTCATGAAACTCCGATTCCACACATTTACTGTCACATGCCGACGGAGACAAAATTCCAGCGAAGACTGTCTTGTAAACTTTAGCGGGATATGGCCGAAACTTTGCGTATAAGTCAACATTTTTGTTAGTGATATGTCAGTTTTTTTATCTACTTTTAATGTATGGATCTTTGCAAATTATAGCATCCTTCACTACAAATCGAGAGAGTCAACAAACTCAAAAGCTTAATTGTTACTGTGCCAGCTAAAAGAGACCTCGGCATACGTAGACATTCGTTTGTGTATGTATTGAACCACATTAATAGATGTGTTCTTGTTGATAGTCAAGAGGACGTTGTCAATTATAATTTTAACCTGTTCTTCTTTAGCACTTTTACTTTGTGCTGCTTCTTGTCGCATACATCCATCAGCAAGACTTTATGTAAGCATTCGCAGTACCCCTCCTGAGTGTAGAGAACGAAGCCTCTTTACAGCATATGTGTGTATGTTTTGCTTGTAATTTATAATAATCCACCTTCCGAGCCTGCCCCCTTTTCCCTGGGGAAGATTCACCACATGCATTATCTTTGAACCACATTTCACGGGCACATCATTTTTAATTTCATGATATTGAAAAATATCACACAGCGTGACAGTCCGCTCTCACGATGAATCTGGTAGTGCTCCAAGCACACATTCATTGGGCCATTCCGTTTTAAAATTTGATCTGCACTTTTTATAGGCAAGCGATGACGCTGAAATTTCTCTTTACTGGCATTTAGACCTAATGGTAAAGACACTATTAAAAGCAATTAGCTTCTATGTATAAAATAAACCAAATAGATTTACTTTACTTTTATACACACTCACTGCGCAGTATGCGCCCTCAAATTTACATGTATGATG
Source organism: Lymnaea stagnalis (assembly GCA_964033795.1). Classification (NCBI taxonomy): domain Eukaryota; kingdom Metazoa; phylum Mollusca; class Gastropoda; family Lymnaeidae; genus Lymnaea; species Lymnaea stagnalis. The sequence continues at coordinate 12,780 of CAXITT010000393.1, read as the reverse complement.
GCGATGGGTCATAACGAGACTAGCTTGATACGATGGTTATGGTAAGTATATTATATCAATGGTTCTACGTAAAAAGTTGAAGACGAAAATACAGATCTGAATCAAATTAATAACATTGATGTATGTGATATAAAAACTGTATATTTCCGGCTGCAGAACCATGGGATTGCAGCTATACCTCGCTGATGTGTTCCATATCTACTGAAGCAACATTACATTGCTAATCGTAAAGGTTTAGGCATCGATGGTGCTTGTAAACATATTATTTTAATAGCAGACATTGAAACATTCCTTAGGACAGTGTACACAGTGTTCTGTAGGTAGACAATATGGAAGCCCAATTTACCGACATAGCTGAGGTGTTGCAATGTGATGTGACTCTATACCCTTTAGAGCATTGAATGAATTCAGATGGCCTTTTAGGCACTTTGCTTTACGATCATTGCTGAGAAATATACAAATATTGACTGAATACTTTGAGGGGCAGGTGAGCTTGTATAATGATCAAGTCAATGTGGTCTGTTTGAAGAAATTAAGGGATCCGCATTGGTTGTCTTTGATGAAGTAATTGGTAAACTTGAAGAATAATGCAAGCTGCTTCAAAGTGAAAAAACTTACGACCATCGCGGCATATGTGTTTGTAAAAGCAAGAATCTCTTATCTCCGTGCCCAATACCTGTGTAAAAAATCCACTGGTCTAAAGACTTGCTGAATTTCTCCTAAATGACAGGTATATAAATATGTGTTCCATCCTAAAGTTCGTTAAATCATTATGTTTAACCTTGACTCTCGTTTCCATAAAGCAAATTGATGCATTGGCGAATCTTTAAGATATCAGCGTTAATGGACACTTAAGATTTTAATTTTTAACCATGACGAACTTGCACTAGCAATGGTTTCCAGATATGCAAGCTCCCTGAAAAAGTATAATGATATTCTGCCGAAATTTTAAACAATGTAATGCGTGTTGATTCCTAATTTCGTCGATTTGTAATAAATGAGGAGTGATTTGGTGACACTGCCATTATGTTTGATACTTTTGTTACTTTTTTGCATCAAACGCGCTTGTGAATGGGACTTTAGCTTTAGTAATAATATAAAAAATAAAATCAAGAAATAGGCTGCAAGAGTTACATTTCTAAAAAGCTTATGAGGACTAAAACGTAACAGGAGGGTGGACACCAGATTTAACTTGACAATGTGTATACAACGTGGATACCGTTGAAAGACGGACGCCAGAGCACCTCCAGAAAAAAGAGTCAATCAAATGACCAGTTTATTTATTTATTTATTTAGTCATTTTTCCATTAGTCGTGGGTGTATTGAAAATTAGTCACTTGACCCAAAGTCGGGATATTTAAAAAAAAAATCTACAGATATTTGATAAAACTATCGTGACATTTTTGATTATAATTATATAATTTTTGCTCCTCTTTTAAGTTTTATATACACGATTTTGCACTAAAATTAATTTATGTAACTAACGGATGTGTGTGTGTGTGTGTTTGTGGACTGTACAATTTTCCACAACAAAATTGATGCTGCAGAAATATGCCCACAACCTTATGATTTTGCACACATACCAGCAAACTTTTTTTTTTGAGGAGGGGGGGGGGGGGGGGGGGGGGGTGCCTGCCCTACAATCCAAAAATAACAAAATTGATGCTGCAGAAATATGCCCACAACCTTATGATTTTGCACACATACCAGCAAACTTTTTTTTTTGAGGAGGGGGGGGGGGAGGGAGGGGGGGTGACTGCCCTACAATCCCAAAATCACTTTTTTTTTCCTGAGCGTTCTTTGATTGGATAAACTCACGTGATTTCATGCACAAGACATAAAAACTCTTTCTACAGTTGGCTTTGGAGATTTGTAGGTTGACAAATTTGATGACCATACACTGGTCAACATCTTCTTTATCTGGGCCCTCGGCGTTCAGCGATGTAAAGTTCACTAGTTCGTTATTCTCTTCCCACCAGAATTTTCTGCGTGTCCCGTGGTACTCTATCCCCAACCACACGGTAGTATTCTCTGCAAGGGGAAATGTGCAAACAGATTTTAGCAGAGCGTGGAATTTTAGGAAGATTACGTATCCGAAATGGCCATTTCTTTTCGAATCTGGTATTATTATAAAAGTATGCATTGCGCCAGGCATGTACAAACAAAAGAAAATATTTTCTGTGTGGCACAGACCAGGTAAAATCAGATTGGGAATAACGTCGCAGAATACAAAAATGACCTTCCATTATATTGTAAGCAATCTAAGTTTAGAAATTATCTATTTTCGAAGAAAAAGTTGTGTTGGGCTTTTAACATAAAACCAAGAATTGTGGTCAATTCATTATACCTAAACGCATAATGGGTGTATGTTTAAAGGGTTAATTTTTATTTCATTCCATGAATGGGATTGCTTAACGTAACATATATGTGCGATTGTTCGATTAGCCAAAATATAGGTTATCCGAAACACGTAGGGCCCTATTTAGATGGAATGATTGACACTTTCGTGTATTTAAATTTGAAATTACTTCCTTGTACCCTATTGGGGCCATTTTCAGTTGTCTTAATGATATTTAAAAATGAAAATTGAGAAAACTGAAATAAGAATGAAAACAATGAATGTGAAAACAGAAAACTTTCTTTTAAGGAAATATTTCAAACAACACAAAGAGGGAAAGGAATGAAATTGTGGGTTAGGGGAATAGAGGAGAATTACTTGGCACACATTGACGTATTTTTTTTTACTTAAGTACAATACAAAAAAAAGCCCTGCAGTAAACCCCATGTTCAGAAAAGATACTGGGTACTAAATGATGGAATGGACACACAAACGTGTTCTACTTCCACTAACTTTAGTTAAACAGTTGTAATGTGAACCGATGTGTATCTCTTCTGTACATCGACGTTTGTTTGAGTCGCAACTCAGCTGAACGCGATAACATAAAGTAAAAACCAACTCAATTTTTTTCTCTAAATAACGGTACTTGAGTGATACCAAAATAAGCTACCTATATTATCCCATTGTGATAAGAAACAAGTGTTCTTCTATAGGAACGATACATATCATTTTGTTATGATGAGAACTTAGGGTTTACCTATAAACAATTATATATTATCAACATGTAATGCACATGCAATGTAATCCATTGATATTTTCTAAAGCGCTGCAATCAAAATCAATTAAAATCTGAATTCTTATTTAAATTTTAGTATGCCTTGTTAGATAGAATATCTCTATTAATTTTTAATAACAAATTTCAATAGAATTGAACATTATTACCGACTAGAGAATTGGAAAGTCCGGCTCGCATAGCATTTGAAAAGGATTGTATCGTCTTGACTCTTGGTAGATAAAAGCCTCGATCCAGGCAATAACTCTGTAGAGCATTTTTTAAATAAAATTATATAGGTAGAAAATATCTTGTTTCGTTTTCATTCACTCACGTTTTTATAATGTTTTTTTTGTCCTTAAAAAAGACATCTAAGCATTATTTCTTTTCATAACGCGATTTTTTTCCAACAAATTCCTCTCTTTGACCTCCATGATATCACAAACAATTTGTTTTAGACAACTTCCTTTCGATATAACTAGCGTCATTTCCATTTTTTAAATTATTAACATTTTACATGTTTAAAGTTTTTATACCATGTATATAGGCCAAGATAATCAAAATATGGAGGAAAAATGTAATTATTTATTTTTCTAATTACTTCAGCGGTGCATAATGGATATCGAGGCAGTAAAATTATCGGAATCATTGAATGACCACATTCAACCACACATGTCGCAACTCCACTGGCTTCCAATGTCCTCTAGCATCAAGTACAAGTCTGCCAATCTATGCTTCAACTCGTTCACTGACCCTCACTTTCCTGTCTATCTCTCTGAACTGTTGCTTCCTTACATCCCCACAAGACAACAACGCTCTTCCATTGACAATAGAACCCTCTCAATCCCAAGAACCAAAACTAAGACCATCGGTGAACGCTCCTTCTACTTCCATGCGCCCACGTTCTGGAACCAGCTCCCCTTCCAAATCCGTCATTGTGAAACCTGGTTCACTTTCAAAAAGTCCCTTAAAACCCATCTCTTTAGGTCCGTCTATGACCTGTGATGCACTCTTCTTGTCCTGCCTCATTTTATGTCTCGGGTTGATCCTCTAGTATAGGCCAAAGCGTGCCAAAGTGTCCTCGTTTTATAGCCATTTTAATTTTTCTACAGTCTAGTAGTTAGTATCCTAGTGTCTCATTTTTATTTTACTTAGTTTACCTGTTTTTTAATAATTGTAAAGCGCTTAGAGCTTTATGGTAAGCACTATATAAAATGTCTAAATAAATAAATAAATAAAGTATTTTAGATAAAAGCCACAGCAGCAAAAAAGCTCAAATTTTGCATTTCATTATCCATAAGCCTACTAAATGTAATAATATTAAGGCTTTGGGTAAAAAAGATAGCCATTTTTAATGTCCTTTTAATGTGCTGTTAAGTTTTTGTTTGGCCTAAAAAATTTTAAAGTTAACACTTTCAGTAAATAGAAATTGTTCATGATCATTTTTAACCTGCTCTGTGACTGTAATCTTAAGCCATATTTAAACGCGTTTATACAATTTTAAAACAATTGATCAGTTAGATTTTGAGAAAATTGAAGAATTGTATTTAGTATACCTTAAAAAAATTATTTTGAAAAAATTGAAAATATAACACTTTTTTGTAAGAAATTTAAAACTTAGGTATAATGTAAGCAACTAAATTTCCTCTAATTCAACATACAAATAATTGGACATTGTTATGTAGACGACGTGTTTACGTCACATATCCTCGTGCTGTAAACTCTGAATGACCCAATCTACCAGACGCCGCGTTCGTATTGGGCGTGGCCTATTTCTTTGATCTTGACCTTGTGTACTTCCCTTACCGACTAAAAAACATTAATATGTTCTAATAGAATAAAAGGAAAAGTTTGCGATTTGACTAGAAAAGTAAAATATGTATAAGGCTTTTGTAGATCCCTCAGTAGAGCCGACGATAGATATAAAAAGGGAATTCAGAGAGCATAGGAGGGGGATTAAGAGATTTTTTTTTTTACTTCAAGAGACAAGTGTATTATTATGTGTGTACTCATAAGTGTTTATTCTTATTCATCTTTGTACATTATTAATTTTACTAACTGTGTACTGGTACAGGATATTCCCATACTCTGTAATTTGATGATTGTAATAATATTTCTTTTGTTGTTTAATTATATTACTAGTTAAATGAATCGTATTAAGTGTAAATAGGAACTGTTTTGAGTGTCGTATTTTTGTTATGGTTTCGTCTTTTGTTATGCACTGTTTTGAACGAGCCATAAAATTAAAAAAAGAGATTAAAATCTCACGAAAGAAGGCAGTGCATAACAGGCATGTTAATAAGCATAAAAACGTATGTCAAACTGTTAGAAAAAAAAAATGCAAGGACAAATATGCAAAAAATATATTGTTATTTTTAATTTCCAAAAAATCCCAATTAAAACCCCTTTACTTTGCATAACAAAAAAATTATTTCAAAATTATTTTTATGATTTAAAAATAGCATGCTACTATATAATTTATAAAAACGTAAAAATATATTTGTAAATTTATTAATATATGACATAAAAAAACGGCCCCTTCAGGTATTTATTGCGCCCCCCCCCCTGACTGTTCTCCCTCACTCAACTCACCATTTATTTTTCTGCAACTATTTTCTAACACTCCTTCCAAATACTTCATTATTTTCTAGTGACCTCTGGGCTTTATAGATGCAGAAATTGTCCTTGCAAAATCAACCTTTCCACTTTTATAATGTATTATTTTATTTTTTTAAATAACGCTTTAAACTACGTCTTAATTAACATGTGCATCCGCCTATTAGCGTTATTTTTCTAAAATTGCTGTTGTTGCTGTGGTTAAAAAAAAATATAAAAAACGGTTAACAAATATTTCCATTTTAATATTTCTCATCACAAAAGACATAAAAGAAAGTGATACAATAATTAGAAAGACTTCCGAGAAAAATCCATGTAGGCCATTTTTTTTTTTTTTGTTAACAAACCTGGGCTTCCGCCATGTTAAATTTGCTTTTAAATAACACGTAACACAGATCTCCATCCTGAAAACTTGGATAATTTCTGTCAATATAGCAATCGAACCCGTAGACTGTGGAAAAGGACATACAAGGAATTATGGCTTGATGGAAAACTCGAAGAAGATGTAATTTTTTTTTTTTTTTTTTTTTTTAAATGACGTCATGAATTTGTCACCGGAAATAAGTAAAACGTTGGAATATATACGAGTATTTGAGACTCTAAGATTTTAAAATAAAAAAATGTAAAATTTTTTTTTTTTTTTTTTTTTTAAATGACGTCATGAATTTGTCACCGGAAATAAGTAACACGTTGGAATATATACGAGTATTTGAGACTCTAAGCATTTAAAACTAAGCACCATGCCCATTGAAAGATGCCGTTGGTAGGTTGTTTTTTTTTTGTTTTTTTTTTGGGGGGGGGTGGGGGGGTCGTTGTGTTTATAGCAGCAAATGTTGTTTTTTTGTTTTTCACCTTTAAACGTGTTGTCATGGTAAGGGGTGATTAGATATTTCTCCTGCCACTGGAAGCACACAAGTATGGCTACGCCTTTAAATAACTATGTGATCATTTTCTTTTTGGTTGCTATTGTTTCTATGTTAAGGGATCAGAAAGAAAAATTATAAAATTGAACAATCCACATGCAATGCACGCCTAATTCTGCTCTTGCCACGGATTCTCTGTTTTCAAAATCATCAATTTCATGCTTTTTCTTGGCTGATTTCGAGAAATGTTAAATTGAAGTCATATACGTATTTTGTAAAGTTGCTGTTTTGTATTCACTCCCCTAATTTTCTTGTTACTATGGTTACATTATCATAATATGAAGATGGCACGTTTTCATTTATTTTGATTTGTTATTTAATTATAATCTTAAAATTTCATTGGTTGGCCACTAAAAATAGTTTAATGTTTTCCGGCACTTTAAAACGACTTCTTCATGGCAGACCTTGTATTTCATTCAGTTTGCGAATATTATTAGCTGTGGAACCTGAAATAACGTGTGTAAAAGTGTAGTCTATGAAACTGTGAGTTGGGTTTCATTATTTTTGTATGCTTATAACTAATTTAGGCATATTTTTTTTTTTAAATTCCTAGTTTTCAGAGTCAAAATCCGTGTTAGGTAAATGGTCTAAGCCCTGGTTACGAAAGAGTCAAACCACTGGTTCCGATAGGGTCAAATCCCTGGGTTTGATAGGGTCAAAACCCTTGTTTCTGATAGAGTCAAATTAATTAATCATATCAATTTTTTTCTTAGATATCCGGAACACATGCTTATAATGGGAGATGCAGCATGGTTAACTAATGTACTGTTTGATCGTCTAGGATGCCGCTATCGTCTGAATAAAAATTAATCTGCATGTGCTCCTCTCTAATTCATCAAGTAATCAAATCGTTCAATGAATAAATTTACACAGTACTTTATTAAACCTATAACCACATTAAATAGTATGCCTTGCTAGGCGGACATCTTGCAACAATTCCAGAATGCATTCATCACACACTAATATAATATTCCACATCACAATTCAATCACAATACTTCAATAATTCACATGATAGAAAGTTAAAACACGTCCTCTCTCCTGTCAGACAAAAGGTGTACTGCCTCGTTCAACTTAAACGTGCAGTTCACTTACGCTGTTACAATAAGTTCCTCTTTTTTTTTTCTCGTGAAATACTCTTTATTACAACTCATTGCTCAAATTACTTCGCCATCCATACATAATAGTGTCGTGTACAAATTTACAGACAACTTGGTCTGTTACAATATCTCTATCATAAATGCACATGATGTTTTAGAATTTAGAGCACAGAACTTAGATTTAAATGTAAATATACTTACCTATAATTATTTTGTTATAATCTGTGAAGACCATCAAACCATAGGCTAGAAGTGTTGAAGAAAAATCCGACAAAAGTGTCATTTTCCATGTGATTAGCTCCTTAATCTTTTTTTTTTTTTTTTTAATGTTAACTGTGTATAGTTCAAGATTACAGTCTTGAATCTGTACATTGAATGGTTTTGTCATTAAACCCCCGAGACATTCTCTGCTTAGTCAATTACTACTATTTTCATATGAATCTTTTCTGTCCGTCAACTACGAAAGCAATTAATTTTCTCAACTTTGATAATCTCAAACCAGAGAAAGAAGGTAGTAAAGTCATTAGATAACATTCATTTGTTTAAAATCAATAAAAAATATGTCGGAATCAAGAAAGAAAACTTGTATTATCTTTCTCTACAAATGAGTTAGTCTTTGTTCACGGAATGTACCAAATGTGCGCACCATAAATGAACATATTTTTTATTTACCTTCCAAAGGAAATTTTAAGATCAATTTAGATACATGCATTTATGATTTAGATAAGTTTACGAATAATTGAAATAAGTGTACCTATAATTTACATACGTGCACTTTTCATTTAGACTCATGTGCCTATGATAAAGATTAGTGCATCTTTGATTTAGATACGTTTACCCATAAATTTATATAATTCAGCGTATAATTTAGATGAGTGTACCGTTCATGAAGATAAGTGTACTTACGATTTAGATACGTATATCTATGATTAAGTAAAGTGTATCCAAGATTTTCATACATGCACCAATAATTCAGATATAAATAAAAAAGAAACAAAATTCTTTTCTGGACGAACAATCAGAAGATTACAATGTAAAGTATATATTTCAAAATATAAAGATGTTTGAAACATTCGTTTGCATAGAAGTTTTAGGATTAGTAAACCATAAACATAAAGACTGGCTCTCACTAAACACACTGAAAAAAAAAAAAAAAAAAAAAAGCAATAAAAAAAAAAATAAACAAAAAACAAACTAAAAATAAAAAAAAAAAAAAATTTTTTTCTGGACGAACAATAAGAAGATTAAAATGTAAATTATATATTTAAAAATATAAAGATGTTTGAAACATTCGTTTGCATAGAAGTTTTAGGATTAGTAAACCATAAACATAAAGACTGGCTCTCACTAAACACACTGAAAAAAAAAAAAAGATAGGAAAGCAATGAAAAGTGTAATTAACAGCAGTCTAACCAGAGCAGAGAAAACGAAGGCGCAAGTGAGCTAAAAGGAGCTAATTAAAGGGTAAAAAACAGAGTCAACAACGATAAAAATTCTTAAAAATATGGCCAACAATCTGCAGCAGAAAAAGCAGCACGAAAGGGCAACGTGACAGAGCTCTATGACAAAATAAAACAGCTGTCAGGATGATACAAAAGGCCGAAGAGACCTGTTAAATTTAAAGCCGTAGATCAATAACGGAAAGAACAACTAAATAAAAATGGGTGGAATACTTAAAGGAACGATTACACAGACCCCCACCCACAGACATTCCAGATATTCAACAAGCAAATGAAGAAATGCAAATAGAGAAAGAGCACCAAATAAGGAAGAAACGGCCCTGGCCATCAAATAGCTCAAATTATGGAAAGCATCCGGGTGGATTAACATCACAGCAGAGATGATGAGAGCTGATATGTATTTGCAATAGTTAAATAGCTGCTCCTTCTGTTTGAAAAGATATGAGAAGAAAAAAATAGTTTTAAATGATTGGAAATAAATGTTCCTCATCAATATAGCAAAGAAAGGTGATCTAAGCATTTGTGCAAATTTCAAAGGAATTACAGTGCTGTCGGAACAAGGAAAGGTCTTTAAAATAATTATTTTGAACATAATGAAAGACAAGGTACTCATGCAGCTGCGAGATCAACATGTTCGCCTCCACCTAAACAGATCATGCAAATATCAAATTGCAACACTAAGAATTGATATAGAACATTCAATTGAATGTAATTCCCCCATATGTATACATTTTATAAACTACGAAAAGACCTTTGATTGCACGAAGCTGCAAACCTTGTGAAAACTTCTCCGGTACTGAAGAGTACCAGGCAACCTAATTAGGATCAGCTCAGAGATCTTATGAAGAAATGACATGCAGGGTGGTTAACGGAGGATGTCTCACAGAAGACTTTAAAGTGGAAACTGAAGCCAGACAACTATGTCACTTTCCCCCTTCCTATTCATCCTCGCCATTGGTGTGATAATGAAAAAGTCAACAGACAAAAAGAGGAACGGGATGCATTGGACGCTCCGGGATCAACTGAATGACCTAGACTTTGCAGAAGGCATTGCACTTCTGTCCCACAACCAGCAAAAATGAAGGAATAGTCAAGAGACTTGTAAGTTTTTTTTAGCACACCTCGAACTTAATATAGATAAAAGCAATAAAATGATCATGGGGGTAAACTGAGCCAACCAAGAATATATCTCTCTTGTAGGAAATGAACTTGATGAAATGAGGTCGTTCACATACTTGGGCAGCACCATCGACATGAATGGCGCTTCCAACGTGGATGTTAGGGCTATATTTGGAAAAACCTTGTCGGCATTTGTGTTATTAAAGAAAATGTAGGTCGAAGGAGCTGAAGCTGCAAACCAAAGTCAGAAATGTTAGCACAAATGTCAAAACAGTTCTACTATATTGAGTAGAATCTTGGAAAATAACAGCAAGCAGTACGCAGAAAGTGCAGACCTTCATAAACTCATGTCTTTGAAAGATCCTTCACATCTAATGGACAAAAACCATCACCAACATAGATATGCTGAAAAGGACTTCCGGTGCCCATTGAAGATATAATAAAGAAAACTCAAAGATGGATAGGGCACACCCTCCGAAAACCACCAGAAAGCACCAAGAGGCAATCCTTAACATTGAAGACACAGGCAAATGTAAGAGAGGATGGCCCAAGAATACATAGAGACGCGAGCTAGAGGCAGACATGCAAAATATGGAATATATATGTAAACAACTGGAAAGAAAGGCACAGGACCATAATCAATGGGACATTTTTGTGGAAGGCCTATGCCCCACACGGGTAAAACGGTATAAGATGTAGAAGAAGAGAATTATGATTTAGGTACGTGAACTTATGAATTAGTTAAGTGTATCTATATTTAGATACGTGTACCTAGAATATAGATAAGTGCAACTATGACGTAGATACGTGAACGTATGATTTAGATACATGTACCTACATTATGTAGACGACGTGTTTGCGTCATCTTTCTCAATGAATGAACTCTATCTGACCCCAAGCTCGGAGCCGCATTTAGGGTGGCCAAATAAAACAGTATCTTTGAACTTGTTTACAACTTTATAAAATCTATAGCCTGTATTAATAGAAATCTGTAGAAAAATTGTTGCAATTCAGGAAAGGAAAACAATGTAAAAGCCCTTTCAATAAATATCTGTAAAACAGACTATAAAAGATAGAGAGAGATAATTGAGGGATCGCTATTGCGATAGAATTTTGCGATACGAGAAAGAGATTTGTTCACTAACATTTTATGTGTGTGCAGATTACTTTTTTTATCATTGTACCGTTTACAACATTGTATCTTCTTCAACATTGTCGTGGTACAAGCCAACCATTATACTATATGGCAATAGCTTTAATTTTATTTTCCTTTGATTTTGTAATTCATTATTAAATTAATATAATTTATTAATTGTAATTGGCTCAATTTTGTTTATGTTTTTCTTGTTATTCTATTTAACAGGTGAAATTGTCTTTTGTTGTGTACTGTGTTAGAACGAGCCATATATTTTAAAAAGGTATTAATTTCTCCATACAGATAACAGTACATAACACTATGATTTAGATAAGTGTACCTCTGACTTAGATAAATGTATCAATGATTTAGTTAAGTGTAACTATGATTATAATAAGTGTAGAAATAATTTAAATTCGTGAACCTACGAATGAGATAACTATAAAATATACTAACAGAAGTGTACATGCACGAATCTTTGTTCCAATAAGTCATCTAAGCGTACCAATGGTTAAGATAAGCGTACCTATGATTGAGATAATTACAATTTGTGCACTAAATTTAGGAACTTGAATGTACGGTATATAAAAGTTGCTGATCATCAAAGGTGTCTTGCTAGTTGTAGGTCGTGAGTTCATACAAGTCTTGTTATTTATTGAAAGTTGAAAATTTTGATTTTACTGTAAAAATTATCATATGTGTGGCTTCATTATTTCTGTTAGTGTAAATTAGTTTTGAAAAAAAAAATGTTGCTCTTTTTTCAGGCTCGACAAAGAACACAACTGAAAATATTTTTTTTTGGATATATAAAATTTAGCTTCATTCAATAAATTAAGAATACACTGCAAAAGAAATGACATAAACTATGGATTTTTATTGTATAATTTTTCTTTTCTCTTGCACAATGTAAACATTGACGGAAAATAATGTTATTTTTTTTTACTTTATATTATTTAGTATTGTAAGAGACCTTGCTTACTATCTGACAAACTTCATCTAGATCTGGTGCTCAATAAGGAAACAACTCCGGTGCTACATGTGATGATTAAACTCGTGTTCTTTATTTGGTCTGTCACTTGCTTACACTTTCACTCATCTCCCAACTCTGACTTCTCCCTGCTATCTAGTTCCCAGTCCGGCTGCCTTCTCCCCTATTTATACCTCCCCGTCCCATAGTTCCTCTCCCAGTCCAGATTATACCCCGCCCCCTTTTTCTCAATTGTCGGTCTAGACGTCCCAGGTAAATGCCCTGGTCAGATGGATGGTCGTGTCTGGGTGTCAGACGGCCGTAATTGGTCAGGCGTTTGATCCTTGGGTC
>CAXITT010000392.1:723843-756517 GCA_964033795.1 Lymnaea stagnalis | reverse complement strand
CTTCAGAAAACTGGTTTATATCAGCTTCAGAAAACTGGTTTATATCAGCTTCAGAAAACTGGTTTATATCAGCTTCAGAAAACTTTTATATCATCTTCAGAAAACTGGTTTATATCAGCTTCAGAAAACTGGTTTATATCAGCTTCAGAAAACTGGTTTATATCAGCTTCAGAAAACTGGTTTATATCAGCTTCAGAAAACTTTTATATCATCTTCAGAAAACTGGTTTATATCAGCTTCAGAAAACTGGTTTATATCAGCTTCAGAAAACTGGTTTATATCAGCTTCAGAAAACTGGTTTATATCAGCTTCAGAAAACTTTTATATCATCTTCAGAAAACTGGTTTATATCAGCTTCAGAAAACTGGTTTATATCAGCTTCAGAAAACTTTTATATCAGCTTCAGAAAACTTTTATATCATCTTCAGAAAACTGGTTTATATCAGCTTCAGAAAACTTTTATATCAGCTTCAGAAAACTTTTATATCAGCTTCAGAAAACTTTTATATCAGCTTCAAAAAACTTTTATATCAGCTTCAGAAAACTGGTTTATATCAGCTTCAGAAAACTTTTATATCAGCTTCAGAAAACTTTTATATCAGCTTCAGAAAACTGGTTTATATCAGCTTCAGAAAACTTTTATATCAGCTTCAGAAAACTTTTATATCAGCTTCAGAAAACTGGTTTATATCAGCTTCAGAAAACTGTTTTATATCAGCTTCAGAAAACGTTTATATCAGCTTCAGAAAACTTTTATATCAGCTTCAGAAAACTGGTTTATATCAGCTTCAGAAAACTTGTTTATACCGCCTTAAAAAAACAACTTGTTCATATCAAATTTAGAAAACTGATTCATAGCAGCTTTAGAAAACTGCGTAACAATAGTTTCAGAAAACTGGTTTATACCAGCTTCAGCCTCCTGGTTTATACTAGTTTCGGAAAACTGGTTTAAACTAGCTTCAGAAAGCTGTTTCCAATTTAACACAATATCTGTCCCAACACGTTGTAAGTAACGAGAATATAAAATATATAAAAATAGGATCGTAATGTTTATTTATTGCATAACATATGGTTAGCATTAAAGAGAAGAGTCCTTTCTCTTGAAAGTACATTGAAATATTTTGTATTTTTTAAAAAAATAAGCTCAACAAAACCATCACGTTCTTTTGTTGTTTTTTTTATTTATTTTTTTAATTACATTTTTATTACATTTTTTTTTAAAGCGAAACTCCAATCAATGTTCCTGAAAAAGAAAAAAAAGAAGTTTTAAGATAATAAATGTTTAAGTTTATGCTTTATATAACTATTTAAGTTTAATTTCAATTCATTTATCTGTGCTATACATATTATATTTTTTGTAAAAAATTCATAGCTTTGCTGACTCTGACAAACAATACGCTGTTACATTAAAATATTCTGTTACATTACAGTTAAATACTGTATTTTCATACAAAGAAAACAATTGAATTTTTTTGTTTAATTTCATTAAAATACATAATTATTATTAATTATTTTTTATTTAATAGGGTAAATAAGGTAGATGACGATAGACTACTAGAGACTACATTATAGTGAGCATCATTGTCTCCGGCAATCGTTTTAATATACAAACCAAAGAATTGATTTTTACTTTTGTTGAGCTGTTACACGTCACATGTCTCAGAATTGCAAGTTTTGAACTTTGACAAAACAACAAACAGAGAAGGCTTGAAAAAAATATTGCGCTTAACAAGACGCGAGCACACTCCCCAGGGAAAGCTTTCGTGCAGTTATGACAACTAGTTGAGACCAGTGGTGAGCCCATCGGGGCTCGCGTGCCGCATGCGGCTATTTAGCGACCTGAGTGTGGGCTCGGCGAACCGGCCACTAATCGGCTTTGGCTCCGCAAAAAAAACAACGTTCTTGGACAGGTTCTTGTGATAATAGTAATAACCCCTTCGACAGCTTCGCTTCTCCGCAGACACGCGTATTCTGTCCATTCCCAAGACACACACTAAAACATATGGTGAACGATCTTTCTCTTTCTGCGGCCCCAAACAATGGAATTCTTTGCCCCGACACATCCGCCATATACCAACCACCCAGGCCTTCAAAACTGCACTCAAAACACATCTCTTTAAACTACACTACCCTGTCTGATGCCCCTCCTCTGACCTATAAATGATCTTGTTGGCTGCCGTCCATGGGTTGCCTTATAAAAGTTCTGGGGTGCATGCTGTTCTTTCTTTCATAATTTTATCTTATTTTAATGTCATGATTATGTCTCTTTTGATAACATTTTTATGTACAGCGCGATGAGCCTAGACCTAGGCCACTAATTATCATTATTAAAAATAAATTTTGCTCTAAAATCTTTTCTACTCGTTCTGCTGCTGATTTATGGCTCTTTGGACTAATGAGTTTGCCGAGCACTGCCTTGGACGGACCTTTGAGAGGAACTTATTGCATTCTGAATTTACACATAACCAAGCTCCATTGTTCCTCAGATATTTTAATGTGACATATAAAACAAATGGAGAACTATACAACGCGTCATTATATACAAAGCGATTTAGAGCCATAAACATTTTATTAATCTATTTTTTTGCTGTAAATAAAATAAATTTAATTGTTAGCTTTTTTTTTTTTTTTTTTTTTTTTTTTTTTTTTTTTATTTTTTTTTTGTTGTTGTTGCTCGCTTCACTTTAAGCTAGATTTAGTTTTTTGTTGTTGTTGCTCGCTTCACTTTAAGCTAGATTTAGTTTTTTGTTGTTGTTGCTCGCTTCACTTTAAGCTAGATTTAGTTTTTTGTTGTTGTTGCTCGCTTCACTTTAAGCTAGATTTAGTTTTTTGTTGTTGTTGCTCGCTTCACTTTAAGCTAGATTTAGTTTTTTGTTGTTGTTGCTCGCTTCACTTTAAGCTAGATTTAGTTGTTTTTTTTGTTACTGCTCGCTTCACTTTAAGCTAGATTTAGCTTTTTTTGATATTGCTCGCTTCACTTTAAGCTAGATTTAGTTTTCTTTTGTTATTGCTCGCTTCATTTTAAGCTAGATTTAGTTGTTTTTTTTTGTTGTTTTTTTATATATATATTAACATTTTAGGTCAATGTCCCTTTATTTGCAACACAAAGAAAAACACAAATCCGATTTGATACAAAACTTTTATGTCACGTGGAGTTTAAAACGTTTTGAAAGGGCAAGAGGAAAATATTTCTTACACTATGTGTTCATAAACTGTGTTTTTATCTGTAAATCTATCTCAATATTCAAAGTCGCTCAGTTTCTCACGCCAAAATGTAATGCTCAATTTTTTTTCAATTTGAAGTTTTAAAAGTAAATTCCGTTTTGAAATGCTGATTAAATTATTCCAATGCCGTTCCCTGTTGATTGTTGTAAGAGCTGATGTAAAAAAAAAAAAGAAGTTATTGTTGAGAAGTAGTTCTAACACAGAACCGTATATTATATATTCAGTAAATAGATACAATGTAAATATTTGTATAAATACATAAAGTAAATATAAGTGCAGTTCGAATTTAGAAGATATCATTAATAAATGATGAAACAAAATTATATTTGTTCAGACATAAAGAGAGTGCTCGTGCTATATTTATGTTGCAGCCATCATCTTGAGACTGGGTACAATGCAAATTGACTTGCAGTCATCACCACGAGACACAATCCAATGCTAGTTGACTTGCAGTCATAATCACGAGGCACAGTCCAATGCTAGTTGACATGCAGTCATTATCCCGAGACACAGTCCAATGCTAGTTTTCTTTCCAAAGTTGCTGGATGCATCTGATTTTTTGGTGGTTCCTGGAAATAAGTATTGCATTGTAATTTACTTTAAAGATAAATTATCATTGCGTATAGTCACATACAAAATTTTAGCCTAGCATTACAATCAACATTTCATACTTAATGGAGCGGCATGGCATAGGATTGTTGAGGCTGGTGTACATCAGCCAAATGCGAATTAAAGGGAAGTGTATTGCATGTGACCGTTACAGATGGCGTACATCAGCCAAATGCGAATTAAAGGGAAGTGTATTGCATGTGACCGTTACAGCTGGCGTACATCAGCCAAATGCGAATTAAATGGAAGTGTATTGCATGTGACCGTTACAGCTGGCGTACATCAGCCAAATACGAATCAAAGGGAAGTGTATTGCATGTGACCGTTACAGCTGGCGTACATCAGCCAAATGCGAATTAAAGGGAAGTACATTGCATGTGACCGTTACAGCTGGCGTACATCAGCCAAATGCGAATTAAAGGGAAGTGTATTGCATGTGACCGTTACAGCTGGGGTACATCAGCCAAATGCGAATTAAAGGGAAGTGTGTTGCATGTGACCGTTACAGCTGGCGTACATCATCCAAAATTGGAGTTGAATGGAAGAGGATTGGGTTACGGCAAGCGTATAGCGGCCAAACTGAGTTTAAGGAAGAGCACAGCAGACGGCCATTATGGCAGGTGTACTTCGGAAAAATTTGAGTTTATTGGAAGAGCATAGTAGATGACCGTTATGCCTGGCTTACAAAAGCGAAATGTGAATTTAATAGAAGAGCATAGCAGGTGACCGTTACGCCTGGCGCACAAATGCGAAATGTTAGTTTAGGTTTAAGGGTACGAAAAAACTAACTCCTGGTAATAAAATAGAGCAAACGAAAGGACAAAGTAGTCGATCAATCAAGGTTTTCATAAAAAGTGGATGTGACACTGCCAATACAGTATCAGTCGCATAAGACAACACTGCCTATAAATTATCGGTCTCATAAGTCAACACTGCCAATACAGTATCAGTCCCATAAGACAACACTGCCAATAGATTATCAGTCTCATAAGTAACACTGCCAATAAAGTCGCAGTGTCAAAAGTCAACATTTCCAAATACAGTAGCAGGCTCAAAAGTCAACACTGCCAATACAGTATCAGTCTCATAAGTTAACACTGTCAATACAGTATCAGTCTCATGGCTTGCTCAGAGTTGTGCTTATATAACTCACGATTAACCATCGACTCACAATGACGGACAGGTGACAATGTGTTCTATAGACACAATTGAAGAAGATCTATTTATTGTAAAGAAAATAAAAGTGTTTTATTTTTAGCTTACTGTTTAGCATCCTCACCTGTAGGAAGCTCTGTGGTAGTTTCTGTTAGTCTCCAATCTGTAAGTATAAAAAACACAATTGTTTTATAGGCTTAAGATTGTTTTCTTAAATATTTTATGCTAGAAGTTGTCACTCTGTTTTCCTAGCATTCGTAAGATAATTTTACTAGTGTTAACAATTTAGAATGATTTGAAGGGTCAACACTAAACAATACTATAATAATGAACTTAAATAAGTGTGTATTGAAGAAATCTCGAGGCTGTTGCGCTACATGTAAATCTTAATAAACATCCACGCTTTTTTAAAACAGTTCTTTTGATTGTTTTTTATTTAGTGTAACATATTAGGGGTGGGGTGGGGGGCAGAGGGTTGAAAGTGTATATTTTTTTAAAATTTTTATTTTGCGGGCCACTATCGTGAATACAATATTAAATTTCTTGTTTTGTTTATGAGAAGATTTGATAACAGTAAAAAATGTAAGCTTTAACTGTCCATCAGTGGACACACAGCGGGAGTTCGAAAACCTCAAGATTCTATTTATCTTTTTTAAATATTTTCTAAGGAATATCAATTTTTAATTTTATTCCTATTGATTTTTTTGGTATGATTTTTTAAATCTTTAAGTATGCAATTACTTTTGAAAATAAACAAATCTTTACCCAAAGATTCAATATATCAACGTACCATGGAAGGTGCATTCCGAAAGATTCAACTTATCAAAATACTACGGAAGGTAGAGTCACGATTATTCAACATATCATTTTACCAAGGAATGTGGTGTCAAAAAGATGCAGCATATCAACTTACCAAGGAAGGTGGAGTCCAAAAGATTCAACATATCAACTTACCATGGAAGGTAGAGTCCAAAAGATTCAACAAATCAACTTACCAATGAAGGTGGTGTCCGTTGTTGACACTGTTGAAATTGATGTTGTTGTGACTGTGAATAAAATAGCGTGATATTTTAATGCAAAATAATAAATGTATGATTTTGAATTTAGATCGACCTGCGCTAAAAACTGCACTGACTAAAAGTGAACCTATGTAAACCAAAGTGAGGTTGTTGGCGACCAAAGGCTTTCTCAACGTGAAAATAGAAAAGGATCAGGACATGCGGCTAGAGCCTTTAATTTACAAAAACTTTCAAACTTTTGAGATGTTCACAAAAACTGCGCCAACATGTCAAAATGCCAACATGCCAATATGCCAACATGTCAATAAGTCAACATGTCAAATGCCAACATGTCAAATGCAAACATGTCAATATACCAACATGTCAATGTACTAACATGTCAATATGCCAACATGCCAATATGCCAACATATCAATATGCCAACATGTCAATATACCAAAATGTCAATAACCCAACGTTTCAACATGCCAAATATGTCAACATGTAAATTTGCCAACATATCGATAAGCCAAAATCTCAATATACCAAAATGTCAATATGCCAGCATGTCAATATGCCAAAATGTCAATATGCCAAAACATGTCAATATGCCAACATGTGAATATGCACGCATGTCAATGTGCCAACATGTCAATTAAAAGACATTATAAAAGAGTCGAATGAATGAATAAAATACTTGAAAATATCACAACAATATTCTCAGGAAGAAGTGATGTTGGGCCCTTCTTATAATTTCAATCAATGCTTTGCAGCAGTATCAATGACGGCAATTGTGTCTTCTTTAATTAACTAGACCAATTTTCACCCCAAATTTTTTGAAGCATTCCTGTCTTTTGCCACGCAGACGTCCAGTGTGGAATCTGAAGACTCTCTGTCTAAGGTTTACCAGGGGCAGCACGGTAACACGCAATTTTAGATTTGAGCCAAACGACAAAATTGCGCTTCCTCTGTGTTTAGGCGTTTTGTCTAAACATACGCTCTGGGGCGTAATTCTTGACGTTGATAAGAAAAGGACCAAAGGCTTTAAAATCTGTTACAGATGAATCTACAAAGGATTGACGAGAAGGCCTGCGTCCTTTGTGGGATTACAAAACGTACGTCTTATAGAACAAACAATTTATCAAACTAGAATCTCTAGTAAGAGAGCATTGAATTAAACAGTCCATAGCATGCAAGTAATACGTGGGAAAATGTGTTTTTACAAAATCTGCATACGTGAATACCTTCATTTAACTTATGAATATGAGAACACGAGTCTCACAGTACGTGGATAATTGGGTTGTGAAATATTCTGCAAAAGTAATTACCTTTATAGGCAAGCGTCATTCTACTAGCATTTGCCGGCAGAAGAGGCGTGATCATATCTTATTTTATAACATCTTTAAAGCATTGGCGGACAACCAGTAGGACAGTGGAAACTTAACCTCCACCCCAGAAGCAGTGGGGCAGAGGACACTGGACCTCCACACAAGGAATAGTGGGACAGTGGACTCCTGGCCTCCTAACAAGGAACATAATGGTATCTTCCACAAGAGTTTGAATTTATTTAAGAACAATATTGTAATTATGTAACGTCTGGTTTGTGTTAGGAAATAAAACCAAATTGTCTGTTGGCTAGGAAAGCTGCCGACCTACATCCGGTGAATAAATCAGAACCATTTAGTACTGAAATTCTAGTTGATGCATCTTCCAACCGCATTCTTAAGACCAAAAAAAAAAAAAAAAATGAATTCGAAAGTAAAAACACATCTTTTCCCATTGAATTTATTTAAGAACAATATTTTAATTATGTAACTGCTGGTTTGTGTTAGGAAATAAAACCAAATTGGTGGTTGGCTAGGAAAGCTGCCGACCTACATCCGGTGAAAAAATCAGAACCATTTAGTACTGAAATTCTAGTTGATGCATCTTCCAACCGCATTCTTAAGACCAAAAAAAAAAAAAAAAATGAATTCGAAAGTAAAAACACATCTTTTCCCAATCAAGGGGTGGGTAAGGAGGGACATTTCATCCGTTGCGTCAGGATCAATGCAAAACAGAGGGCAGGCAAAGGGCGGTGCCTAAAAATAGGCCTACAGATATGCCATAACAATATATATTATATATAGATAAATAAAAATATATATATAAAGAGATAGAGAGAGAGCGAAAGAGAGAGAGAGAGAGAGAGAGAGGATAGATAGATATCTCAGTGCCAAAAAAATTCATCAAAAGAACTGAAGTAATTGATCACTTCCAGTCAAACATGAAACTGGGCAATATAGAGAGAGACGTGACATCTTCAAGATATCTAGAATAATATATATATATATATATATATATAATCACCCTTGGAAAAGGGGAGGGGGCGGCTTTGGGATGGTTAATAATGAAAACAAACAGTGAATTAATTTTACATTCTCAGACATTCTCTGATTGAATTATTACAGAAAGATAATGTTGAGATCACCGCAAGGAGTTATTAATTTTATACAATTTAAAAAAAAAGACATTGATAATAATCATAGCGGCTTTAAATTCAATGCCAGAGCAGTTGCTCATATCACCACGAACCTAAACATTAAATTATTCAGAGAGGGGCTTCGATGGCCAGATTCAAAAAAAAAAAAATTGGTTCTTGAGAAACATGAATATCAGAACGTTAAAATCCATTGGAAGGAAATCCTTCAGACACATGACGTGGCTGGTGTTCTTAGTCATTCTAATTTAGTAGTATTGTTTTTTTTTTTTTTACATAGATTTAAACATGTGACAAATATCATGTCAGTTCCAAGACGTGTACGTGCTTTCCTGGCGTTGTATTTCGGTTGCAAGTGTTTTAGCATCTTGGTGTTGAATAACAGGCCTTGTGTTTAATGCCAGTTCTTGGTGTTGAATAACAGGCCTTGTGTTTAATGCCAGTTCTTGGTGTTGAATAACAGGCCTTGTGTTTAATGCCAGTTCTTGGTGTTGAATAACAGGCCTTGTGTTTAATGCCAGTTCTTGGTGTTGAATAACAGGCCTTGTGTTTAATGCCAGTTCTTGGTGTTGAATAACAGGCCTTGTGTTTAATGCCAGTTCTTGGTGTTGAATAACAGGCCTTGTGTTTAATGCCAGTTCTTGGTGTTGAATAACAGGCCTTGTGTTTAATGCCAGTTCTTGGTGTTGAATAACAGGCCTTGTGTTTAATGCCAGTTCTTGGTGTTGAATAACAGGCCTTGTGTTTAATGCCAGTGCTTGGTGTTGAATAACAGGCCTTGTGTTTAATGCCAGTTCTTGGTGTTGAATAACAGGCCTTGTCTTTTATGTCAAGCCAAATTCTTGTGCATCAGTTTGAAATTTGATTTTTTTTCATTGATATTTTATAACAGTTCCTGGTGTTGCATATCAGTTCCAAAGTTACATTAAATACTTTATCTCTTATAACATTTCATGGTTGTATAATCAGTTATAAAAAGTTGTATGAATTCTTGATGTTTTATAAAAGTTCCTGGTGTTGTGTATGAGTTTCAAAGTTGTATAAAATGATCTGTCGTTGTATGACAGTTCTTGGTAGTTTATCTTATTTTCTGGTCCTGCATTTCCGATACATGAGTTTGATATCATTTCTTAATGTTGATTGTCAGTTCTTGGTGTTTATATCATTTGTGTATCAGTTCTTTTAAGATAGTTCCTAGTGTTGTTTGTAAGGCATTTGTCTTGTGTTTCAGATCATGTTGTTGTATAATATTTCTTTTTGTTTTATAACAGTTCTTAGTGTATAACATTACCATGTTATTACTAATCATCTTAATGTCGTGTAACTGTCTCTTGTGTTGTGTTACAATTCTTTGTCTCGTTTAACAGTTCATGGTGTCTTTTAACACTTCTGTGTATTGACTAAAATGCTTGGGTGAATGAACATAAAAACATTCCATCTTCAAGGAAAATAATTTTGTATAAAAAATGTGTTTTTATGATACTTAACCTTCTTTGACAGTGACAACGGAGTAGCCTTGAAATAGTGTCCAAGGACCATTATCATCACAAAATACACCAAATTGACATTCATATCGACCACTGTCGGCAACCTTTGCATTCTTTACGATTATTTTGCAACCATATGTTTCGATGGCCAGTAGGTCTCTTGTTCTGTGGCAATCTTTGGTCCAGTCCCGACCTGAAGGAACCTTTTATGTTGAGGAATTGTATTTTAGATTACTTGGTAGTGTGTGTGTGATGCGCTACAAGGTAACATTAGTGTAATACATCAAAATGTGATGTTTGTGTGATATATAACAATGTGAAGTTTGGGTGAAATATACCAATGTAAAATTAGTTTGAGAAATAACAATGGGAAATGTGTGCGATATATAACAATAGGAATAGTGTGTAATATATAACAATGTGAAATTTGTGTGATATACAACAATGTGAAATTTTTGTGACATATAACAATGTAATATTTGTGTGATATATACCAATGTGAAATTTGTGTGGTATATAAAAATGTGAAATTTGTGTGATACATAACAATGTGAAATTTGTGTGACACATAACAATGTGAAATTTTTGTGACAGATAACAATGTAATATTTGTGTGACACATAACATTTAGAAGCATGACTGATAGCGTACACTAAAGTGTAATATAAAATGCGAACATTTGAATTTAAATAAGGATGATTGAGGAGGACATTCATTGAAAACTTGATGTATCTTGTAATGCCTCTGCAATGAGAACTCGCCTTTTTATTTACCTGTAAGTGTAAGTGTAATGCAGAATATGACGTAGGCTGGTTGCAGGTGATGGTGAAATTTCTGGGTTTTTTTTAATCGTGCTCGTGTTATATAATATATAAGAATGCGCTGTGCTGACATAGCGCCAAAAAAAGCATTATTATTTATGTACGTTCGGATTCTTAAATTCATCATAGTTATTTTCTATTATTTGACGGAAATCAAATAAATTTAAATGCGTAAACATATTTTTTACCCGCTTTTATTTTAGTAAACTTTTAAGTATTATTATAATACATTTTAAATACATTTAAAGTATCAACTAAGGAACTATTTTAAGCATTTTTATATGTGTTTGAAAGTTATGAAAAAAAAATAAAATTGAAAAAAAAAAATATCCATGATCAACGAATCACACAGTAATCACATTTATCGGGAAAACCCAAATATCAGTTGTTTTAGTGCGATTTTTAGTGCGTTCTTAATAATTGAGAAATAAAATTGAAATTAATTTGTTCTAAATAATCAATGACGTCATAGCGCGAATTGCCTGCTTGGCCAAAACTCTTAGGTTTCTTTGGTTTAATAACCACGCATGACGAAAGGGATAATGTTATCTTAAAATCTTAAAATTAAATTTAATAAATAAAATTGGTTGCTTTCTAAATTGTTAATAAAACACACACATATTTTAGCTTTGTATTTTAAAAATTTAAATTTTTCCTTTAATTTTTAAATTGCAAAGATATACTTTTATTACATTTATAACTTTATAAAAACTAACCTTTAAATATACTTCTAATAAGAAAATGCGGTTTAAGTTAATCATTGCAGCGAAAGTCCATAGCCATATAGCATTTACTAATCCACTTATAACTCATCCAAATAAGAACAAACCATATGAAGTGCAAAAAATATGAGGTTGGGACTACAATCCTGTGGAAGATTGTATTAATTTAAATAAAAAGTATTAATTGGGAGGTTGGTCAGCTTGCCCGAGGCATCACAAGATACGTCTCAAAATAAAGGAATGTATTTGATAAATAAATTACCATCTTGGCTACATACATACAGGAAATAGGAAATATGATATTTACATTTTTACATGGAAGAAAATATATATCTAAATCATATGGCATTACATTTGTGAAAGAAGAGATGTTATATTCTCTTTTTACAAATAAACATATTAAGAAAACAAATGGCATTACCAATGGGTACATAAATATCAGAACACAATCATTTACACATTTGAAAATTTAATTTTTAAAAATGGAGATGGGTTAACAATTTATTTTAAAAAAATGAAAATAAAATTTTGTTTTTACTATGCGAAAAGTAAAGTGTGTGAAATGGGTGTATATTATTATAAGATTAACCATTTTAAAAAAAGACACACAAGTCTGTTATAGACGTGAAAATGGTTTCGAGATTCTTTTTTTAGATAAAAGAATTGTTTTGCAATTTTCTGATCAAGTATACTTTTTTAAAAATGTGAAACTGTTTTAAAATTTTGTATGAAGAAATAAATATAAAACAAATTCCTGTAATATAAAATATATTTATATCATCTAGAATTTTTGTTTTAAATTTAAGATAATGTTTTTTAACCATTTTTTTTTAGACAAAAAATGTTGTAATTCAAGGGTACGAAAAGGGGCTAAATCTAAAATATTTCTCTAGTGTAAAAATCTGCCCTCAATTAACTTCTGTAGTAACAAAAGTTATATAATTAGTGATAATTTATGTTTGGTAAATTAAGCCCATTTTTAGTGTGGGGGGGGGGGCAACAGTAGTTTAGGAACATGAAAGGGAGTAGCGTAGGCGTAGGTGTATAATATATAAGCAGATAAATACTTCACAAAACTTAATGTTAGAAACTTAAATATCATTATATTTTTAAAGTTATGAAATGTGAAGAGTTTTTTGGCAATAGCGGGTATAAAATATCGCAAATTACCTACCATTATTATCGCGATAACATCGGGTCATTCATTCTAGTATATTAGAATATTTAATTTACACACAAATTGATCAACCTTTTTTTAATATTATTTAATTTAATTCCTTCTCGTATTAATGCCAACTGAGTAAAAGAATTGTCTTGCGTTAGCATTCTTGAAATCGCGTTGAAACCAAACTGAGGCGTTGTTTTTTGCCTGTCCGCGGTGCTATCAAGGCCTCTACTATGTTAATTGTCTCAAAAGTTAATCTCTTCTCACTAAGCTGTTGCATTAGAAGTCAAAGCGTGATGGTCACGCAAGTTTACTCAAGATTGTTCCTCAATGTTTATGTAATGCTGAAAGATCCAGTTCTTCTAATTTTGCTGATTTCATTCTAGCTCAGATCATGGTGGCCCCTACAGTCGAAATGTAGATACTGCTACATTTTAACAGGACTTTTAAATATCTGATGAATTTTGTTATAATAATACCGTCACCTTTTCGAACGGGGCCCGACCGGACTTCTTATTTTAACTGTCATACGGGGCCCCACCGGACTTCTTATTTTAAATGTCATACGGGGTCCCATCGGACTTCTTATTTTAAATGTCATACGGGGCCCCACCAGACTTCTTATTTTAACTGTCATGTAAAATTTCTAGAGTTATGGTGTTTTCCTTGGATATTTTAGTTTTAAATTTTCCATGTAATAATTATTGAATATACATTCAAATATGTAGAGCTTTTGGGAATTTATCAGAATAGCCTATAAAATAATCAAATAACTTTTAAAAATTTTTAGTCTTCTATTTAATCATTTGAGTCATTTTTTTTTAACAAGTTACTGGAATATTTAAATTTTATTTTTCCAGAAAGCTGTACATTTTTCAACGTTGTTCTATAAATTCTGAACATGTCAATGCGGATCTTTAAAAAAATTGACAGATTTTTTCATTAGTTGTATAGAATTATATGGTAGGGTCTCGGTTTCGCTGAGTTGATCTTTTACCGGTTTCTTTCTGGTCTCCTTTTCTACGATTAAATTAAAAAAAATTTTTTTTTGAAATTTAAAAAAAAAAAGTTCCAAAAGAGTGTAGAAGTTTCCAAATTTTATTTTCTTTTTCTTTTTTTTTTTGGAAAGGTCATACACGGAAATTATCGTTGAATTTAAACTAAGAAGGTCCCACCCTTTTCTTGAATGGGTCACGTATTTTATTTTAAATTTTTTTTTTTTTTTTTTTTTTTACTATTAAATTAAAAAAAATTTTTTTTTTAAATTTAAAAAAAAAAAGTTCCAAAATAGTGTAGAAGTTTCCAAATTTTATTTTCTTTTTCTTTTTTTTTTTGGAAAGGCCATACACGGAAATTATCGTTGAATTTAAACTAAGAAGGTCCCACCCTTTTCTTGAATGGGTCACGTATTTTATTTTAAACTAAAAGCAGTCGTCTTTACACCGATGTTAATGGTAAAACTTTAAATAACAATGTTTGTTCATCATCCAAACTTAAATACTCACTTCAGTATAATATATTAAAAAAAAAAACAAAAAAAAAATCTAAGTCCTTTTGGAACCTGGACCACAATATTAAAATCATCATTGGCAAAATCAATTAGATTTTAAAGAGATAAAAATTCAACATTTCATTTTAATATTTTAGTTTAATGATTTTTATAGAGCCCCTAATTAACGGATAGCCAATATGGCCTACTTTTAGAATATGTTCCAGTCAGGGTTCCTATTTCAAAGCTGTTGATAAATGACACTAAATTTGGCACCTTATTTAAATTGAAATTTTAAAAAAAGTTCAATTTGTTTTTAAATCATGGCTTTTCTTCATTGAGTCCATCTTGAATATTAGCGAAACGGAACGGGTCCCAAATTAAATATGTTAAAGAATTTTAATAAATCTTTAAGTTTGATAGGAAATTATATAAAAAATTGATTTTAGCTAAATAAATTTTTTATGTTTGCTGATAACATGTTTTTCTTCTGCAAATAAATCGAGACCAGCGCCAGATATATTCGCTAGTAATTTATTATGGAATGATAAGTTCTTGTGACTTATATAGTGTCATGGCTTTATATAGTGTCATTGCATTATATGGTGTCGTAGAATTTTATGGAGTAATAGTCATTATTTGCATCATGGCATTAAATGGTATCATGGCAGAATGTGGTGCATTGGCATTATTTAGTGTCATGGCAATATAAGTGATCATGGCATTATATGTTGGCATGCCATTATATGGTTTCATGGCACAGTAGAGTGTCATGTCACTAGGTGGTGTCATAACATTATATAATTTCATTTCATTATATGGGGTCATGGCATTATATGAAGCCTAGGGAATATATATTGTAATTGCATTATTTGTGGTCATGGCAATATATGATATCATGGCATTATTTGGTTCAATGGTACAACATGCTGTCAGGGCATTACATGTAATAATGGCCTTGTGTTGTGTCATGGAATCATTTAAGGCATGTCATTATATTGTGTATGTGCATTGAATGGTGTCATGGCACTACATGGTGTCATTGTATTATACAGGTTCTACCACTACACAAGGCAAGGGCATTAAATGGTGTAATGGCATCATATTATGCCATAGCATTATATATGTTCATTGAGCCTTATTGTTTATGTCATTAGACGGGATCAAGACATTATATGAATTCATGTCAGCATATGGTGTTATGCCATGATATGTTGTCATGGCATTAAATGGTGTGATGCAATCATGTGGAGAAATGCACCATTTGGTTTAATTGGCATGATATGGCGTCATGGTCTGAAAAGTTTTCATGGAAATTATTATATGGTGGTGTTGTCATGCATTACATACATTTTAGGCATCAGTTGGTATCAATGAATTATATGGGGACATGACTTTAGATAGTTTAATGGCTTTAGATCGCGCAATGGCTCATCAGGAAGCACAGCATTAAATAGTGTTATTGCATTTCATGTTTTCATGGCACAATATGATGACATAGTATTGTATAGTGTAAAGGAATTATAATACTATTAAGTCATGGAACTATTTGGTTTCATGGCACTATATGGTTACATGGCACTATATGGTTATATGGCACTATATGGTTACATGGTATTGTATTGTGCTATAGCCCTAAATGGTGTCTTTGTTTTGATGTGTTTATGGTATTGTATCTGTCATGGCATTATTTATGTATGGCATTATATGGTTTCATGCCCATTATTCATGGTATAATATGGCATCATGGCATTATATGTGGTCACAACATTATATTGCACAATGGCATTATATGGTGTTATGGCATTATGTGTGGTCACAACATTATATTGCACCATGGCATTATATGGTGTTATGGCATTATATGTGGTCACAACATTATATTGCACAATGGCATTATATGGTGTTATGGCATTATATGTGGTCACAACATTATATTGCACAATGGCATTATATGGTGTTATGGCATTATATGTGGTCACAACATTATATTGTACAATGGCATTATATGGTGTTATGACATTATATGGTATTATGGCATTATATGGTGTTATGGCATTGTAACAGACCATGTTTGCACACGAAACCATTGAGTCAGAGAGGTGGCATAATTTGAATATTGAAAAATGTTAACGTGTAATTTTCACGGGAAAAGAGAGTAAATTATGTCTTTGTAAAGCGGAAGTTTAGCCGCACGTTGTGTTGAGTGATCAGGGGCAGTACATCGAGTGCCATAGTTAAGAGAGGAATTGGTTGTTTCTCTGAGAGGTGAATTTTCTATACCATGGAATATTATATATATATATGTGTGAAATAATTGCATTGTGGATGTTATTAACTGGATATTTATGCAAGGAATCTTCTTAATATCGTTATTGTAAAAGACAACGTAATAAAGTACTGTGAGTTTAAATTGGAAATTAATATACTTCTTTGTGTGACTGGCTAAGTAAGTGAAGGAATGGAAGAAGTATTACTCTACTCAAGCCGGCAGTTGAATCATTAATATAGAAGCAGTTAACCATGCTACTGACACAACACCCTAATAAATAGCGTGTCAGAGCAATGTGTTACAATGTTGTCAGAAGTAACAGACCATGTTTGCACACGAAACCATTGAGTCAGAGAGGTGGCATAATTTGAATATTGAACTATGTTAACGTGTAATTTTCACGGGAAAAGAGAGTAATGTGTTACAGGCATTATATGGTGTTATGGCATTATATGGTGTCATGGCATTATATGGTGTTATGGCATTATATGGTGTCATGGTATTTTAAGGATTGATGGCATATAGTGTGAATTTGCCCTTATAGGAGGTCATAATTAGAGACCGACCGAATTTCGGCTTCGGCTTCGGTTTCGGCGCCGAAATTGGCCATTTTATCCCTTTCGGCTAAGTTTCGGTTTCGGCCGAAACTGAAAAGTTAACCTTCGGCTTAATTTAGGTTTCGGCCGAATGAGAAAAGTTAACTTGCAGATTTTTTTAGGTTTCGGCCGAAATTGACTTCCGGATGGCCGAAAGTGACTCGGGTTTTCGGTCATTTAATAATCAGCGAAAGTGAAATTTAACAACAAAACTAAGTGACATTTAAGAACAAATTTAGCGATATTTGAGATCAAACTAAACGATTTTTAACAACAAACAAAGCGACATTTTAGAACAACTTAACGATTTTTGAAACAAACAAAGCAATCTTTAAGAACACTCTAAGCGATCTTTAATAACAAACTAAACGATATTTAAAAACAAATGCTGGGACGAGCATATTAACAATGTATGTAACCAAGCAAACAAGACCCTAGGGTTCTTAAGGCAAAATCTAAGGATTGACAACTCCAGTGTGAAAGAAAGAGCATATAAAGCCTTTATCCGTACGATTTTAGATTATGCATCTTCAGTCTGGGGAGCATTGACAGGCTGGAGGCGGTCCAGTGACGAGCAGCACGCTTTGTCCTAAACCGCTACAGGAATACCTCTAGTGTTGGCAGCATGCTAGAAACACTAGGCTGGTCACCATTGGAGAAATGACGACGACAATCCAGGCTATCCATGATGTACAAGATAACTAATGGGCTGGTCCACTGTTCCAGTATTAAACAGAAACGCGTCCCTCTCCCCCATAGACAGCGACGAGGCCATGACAGGCAATTCAGGCTCATACCAGCAAGAAGCCAGTATAGGAGCTGCTCATTCCTGCCCAAGACAATCAGGGACTGGAACCATCTTTCAAAAGGAACGGTTGAGGCGACAACACTAGACACATTTGTGTCTATTGCCTCAAGCCTTCAAACCCCTAGTGCATAATTTCCTCATCAACACTAGTAACAGAAACATTGCAAATCCCATCTACATGCATAGGAGCCAAAATGATCAATAAATTGATCGTGGGCCCTTAAGATATAGAAGAAGAAGAAATAAAGTGACCGTTAAGAACAACTTAAGCAATCTTTGAGAACCATGATCAGAACAATAATTTTAAGAGACCCGGTTTAAAAAATTAATTTTCACCACCAATGGGGGTGAGGGAGTTTGGTCTCCGAATGAAATAATTACGTCACCAGCACGGAGAGTCTAGTGTTGGTTTTATTATATTAAATATTAATACAGTGCTGTCTTGCAAGCTATTAATGAAAAGAAAAAGCATCAGTATTATGAAAACAGCGAAACATTGTAGTGATATTTTTATAGCCTCAATAGCATTGAGGTGGCTATTGGCTCTATTAGAGTAACAATAATTGTTTTAGGTATATGTTCTAGGTTGTAATTATATTATACAAGCAAAGGCACCCAAGAATCTATTTTTCATTCCTTTTCCCCCACCCCCCCCCCCCCGTCCCATTTTTGCCAAATTTTCTCCTAATTTAAATTACGTTTATATTAAAATGGTAGAATCCAAAGTATTCATTAGAGCTAGGGTTTGAAACTCAAAGCATCAGGGGGGGGGGGCCGCAGTAGGTAGTGTCTGAGTGACAGCGGGCCGCATCAAGCATTCCACAAACTGTAACTGTTACAATCTGCTCAACCTTTACAAATAGCAATAATAACATTAAGGGATCTAAAGAACTAGGATTCATTTCTTCCACCTACTCACTGTTGCCAGAGACCTGGCAGCGCTTCTTTTTACACAGCTGAGCAACTTTGAGCTTGAGTGAGGCAGCAACTAAGAATCTCAGTATAGCTTGAAGATCCTCATCAGTAAGTCTGGCCCTGAACTTTGACTCGTTAAAGTGCATAGTGGAAAAGAGCTATTCTCACAGATAGGTACTCCGTAAAAGGCGTATGTTCCACTTGAACAACCTAAAAATTTCAGGGAAGGTGGAGGGCAATGCAATAAAAATTTCCATGCTCGTCTGTTTTTCCATTCACTCCCTGCGCAGGGCATTTTGCACATTAAAGGAGAAAGGGTCAGCAAAAAGCTGAAAAATGGATGTCTGTGTTTTGAAGTCTAAAAATGTAGAAACCCAGACTGGGTAAAAGGGCATAAGAAGAAAATTTAGAAAGTGACCAAGCGGACAGGTTTGGAGTTTACCTCACTCGTAAACACTAGCGGCAATGTTAATATGGATTCTTTGATAATGTATCAGATTGCTACGAGTTACACAATTATGGTTCTTACCGTTATAATCATCATACAAAAATATATAGGAACATTTTTAAAACAATCAGAATGAGACTAGTCGGTGAGATTCGACTGAAACCGTCACGGAGAGTCACGTTATAGATATGAGAATGGGGGGAAACGCGCCGGCGCATTAATACTAAACTTTTCTGTCAGTAGCGGGCCGCAAAATATCTTCTCGCGGGTCACAAATGGCTCGCGGGCCGTGAGTTTGAGACCCCTATATTAGATATTTATTTATTAATATTCACGATTATCTCATTTTTTATAAAAAGAATGTAAATATTCATACTTTACCCCATCATTTTCGATGTATGCAGAATGCATGCGGGAACGAATTTCAAAATATCTTAATATTTCATTTTCGGCTTCGGATTGGCCGAAATTCATTTTTAACTTTCGGCCTATTTTAGGTTTCGGCTGAAAGTCATTTTAAACGTTCGGCCTATTTTCGGCTTCGGCCGAAAACAGAGAATCACTTTCAATCGGTCTCTAGTCATGATATTATATGTTGCTATGGCAATATATTTGGTTATGGTACTATATATATAGTGTAATAGCATTTTAAGAGATTTAATGGTAATATACAGAGTTATTACATTTAACGGGTCCATTGCATTATATTTAATCATGTCATTATATTGTGTCATGGCATTCTATGAAAGCATTCTATGGTGTATGGCATTACAGATGTTAATGGCAATATCTTTCGTCAAGGTATTGTGTGGTGTCTTTCATGAAATGTTTCATGGCATCAACATTCTTAAATTATATATTTATTTTAACGTCTTTAAAAATAATTCTGATTAATATAGCTTTAAAATGTCAAAAGCCCTCGCTCAAAAGAAAGTGACAGAGACAATATCACATTAAAGAAACAGAAAAAGTGGAATTGTCCATCTTAGATTTAGGAGAGACAGTGTAGACCAACAAAAAAAAAAGCTTCATAGGTCATACTACATTGATGGGAATGATAACAGAAGAAGAGAAAATGAACAATATTTTAAGTTCAGGCAAGAGATAACAGAAGGAAAGAGAGTCTTGGAAAGATACTGTGTCATGGCATGTAATGGTGTCATGGCATTATATGGGTTATTTGAATTATATATGGT
The DNA here is from genome assembly GCA_964033795.1 of Lymnaea stagnalis. Lineage (NCBI taxonomy): Eukaryota > Metazoa > Mollusca > Gastropoda > Lymnaeidae > Lymnaea > Lymnaea stagnalis. The sequence continues at coordinate 736,132 of CAXITT010000392.1, read as the reverse complement.
CATGGCATCATATTGTGTCATTGCATTATATGGTGCCGTGGTACTTAAAGGAAATTATGGCATATGGTGTTGTCATGCATTATATAAGTTTTTGGCATTATTTTCCCGAATTTACTAGCTTCTGCTTACACAGTGAGTATGTCCTTATTTGTCTGTTTGATTTTCGACGTCAACTCTTTCGTCTAAAATTTGAGAACAAGTCATGTTTTCCAATGAGTTTAAACTATATACACTTACCCACACAAGATGATAATACCACACAACAACCCCCAACCCCCCCCCCCCACCCAGATCAGTAGGTCTGTAATGACCTTGACTGACCCTTGTGTGGCCCTTACAAGTCAAATCCACGATATCAATTTTACCCACTTGAGCTGAAATTTGGAATTAGACCAAAATGAACCGAGAAATTAACAATATAAAATATACTTTTTTTTTTTAAACATGCGTTTAAAAATATACTACATAAATACCCATCCCCACATGGAAATATAAAAGAATATAAACAATTCAGAATTGTTAGTGTCATGTGACTAAAGCTGTGCGGGGGGCACGCATTTAATACAACGATCTCGTATTTTCATAGGTCGTACGTGTGTTGTTGTTTTTTTTTTTTAGTTTTTGTGTGATAAACTCTTGAATCTTCCTGACTTCCAACTGAGTTGAAACAAGAACACTGAGTTGACGGAAGCAACACTAATGTAAAAAAAAAGATAAAGGTAACATCTTACGTTGAACGTCACATCTGTCTGGCTATAGTCCAATGTAAGTATGATCCCCACCTTTATTTCAGAAGGCTCATACACCAGATATAAAGCGGCGAATCGACATCTCGGAACGGTTCCATTCACATGGAGGTGATCGCAGGTCATGGTGAACGTCTCCCCTTCTTCGACCGTCGTCTTGTCCACAACACTTAGTCCACCAAAGACTGGCGAAACATAGACATTGACTTGATTTAGATTTACTGAGGTTGAGTGGTCGGGAGGAAAAAAATGGGGGGGGGGGGTCGAGATTTGTATTTGATCGATTCTTTTCTGATTTGAAAATGTCAAAGATGCTTCAATTTCATCGCTTTTACGATAGCCATCGATAGCCAGGGAACAGTCGAACTCCTAAGGTAGTGTCTAAAACAGTTATAATTAAACATCACCTCAAGTCTGTGGTCTGTGCAACAAATAACCTATATTCACCATTACCCAAAATGTTATACCCCACATTACGTTATTGCTCAATCCAGTCCTCCAACCTATAGTGACACAATTAAGTTTATACATGAAAACAATCAACCATGTCCAGACATGCAACACGACAACAATACAGGGCAATCAGGTGACAAAGCTCAATCAATAATGCGCTCAATCGTCAGTCATCCATACTGTGGCAGCGTCTATATTTCATTAGTGTGTGATCTAAAAGCGTACCAAAATTTTGAGACCATTTGCCTATATGCAACTTTTGTAATGATTCACACATTACATTATTTTTCATTTTGAAAGAACATTTCAAATATTAAAAATATTTAAATTAATCCAAATGTAACTAGAGTGTTATATACAGTTAGTAGACTTAATGATATAATACAAAGAGTTGTATACAGCTAGTAGATTTGGTATGGACTATTGCAATGCTCTCATGGTGGGTCTTCCAGCTACGCTCCTGGATAAAATTCAGATAGCACAGGAAAATGCGGCTCACATTGTTCTCCGCAAACGCAAGTTCGACCATGCAAAAACACTTCTGAGAGAGTTGCATTGGCTGCCGGTGCGTGCTCGCATAGAGTACAAAATCGCAACTTTGTGCTACCGCTGCTTACATAGCCTGGCGCCGTCCTATCTGAAAGAGCTGCTGGCGCCTTAAGTACCCACTAGACAACTCCGCTCATCCGACAGTGGCAAACTATTGACACCACGTGTTCGCCTTGAGACTTGCGGAAAGCGCACTTTCGCATTTGCTGGTCCAACAATTTGGAACGCCCTTCCAGTCGATCTCAGAAACAATCAGACACTGGAGTCCTTTAAAACCGATTTAAAGAATCATTTATCTCGCAAACACCTTCTGGGGTGAATATCTACCATATTTTCCATTTAATGCATATTGGGTGTGTTGCTCAGTGTTGAATGGGTAGAAAGATTTTGACATTGTATGCCTGTAATTAGTGTTTGTAGTGTTGTGTTTGTTTTAAATGTGGTAAATTATATATATATATATATATATATATTACTCTTGTACCGCGTTTCGAGCCTTTGGGGATGAAGCGTGTTTTTGAAATACACTTTTATTATTATTATTTCATGGTATAATACAAAGAGTTGTACTTAATTTTTCAGTGAAAAACTGACTGTGGCGCAATCGCACAATGACATAACTGATGGCACAATGACATCACTAATGGCATCTATACCATGTTCTAAACAGCGCAGTGCGGTCTTGTTCTTACCCCTGTAACTCGCCCGGTACGTTATTCATGAACGTTTGGAACAGGTGCAAATGATCGGTGAGTAAGAATGTAACCATAAATAGAGTTTGCCATAAATTCATGCACTATTGAAATTCCAGAGTTATTGTTTACGTCATACTGTATCATAGCGCTGCTTAAGGTCGACATTGAATGCTGTGGTCAACTTTGTGTCAGTTGGAAACCAGTAAGGATCATGCAGATCTGACAGAAGGGTAAATCATCAGTACATTCTCCAGCTGTGTAGCCAGCATTATGTTTATTTGGGGAATTCAATTGCATCTAGATATCAACAGGGTAATTGTTGATATGTTAATTGGGGATGCCATTGGTTTCTACCTACCAATAAGTCAATGGTTGATATTTTAATTGGGGATGCCATTGGTTTCTACCGACCAATAAGCCAATGATTGATATGTTTTTGGGAATGCTATTGGTTTCTAAATACCAATATAGCAATTGTTGATAATCATTTATGAAAGTTTTCAATGCTGAAAATTGGGGAAATATGGCCCTTGGCATCATCTTCAAGCTTTCTTCTCTTTTAAAACGGACTTATCATGTTATTTTCATACCGTTATCATGGCATTTTGATGACATAGTCGTGACATTATCCTGACATTATAATTAAATTATCGTGAAATTAACATTGAATTATCGAGACAGAATCGTGACAGTCATTATCGTGACATTATCATGACATTGGTGTGTCAATATCGTGGCAGTGTCGTGGAGTTATAGTAAAATTTCGAAATATTATCGTAGCATCACTGTGGCATTTTCGTTACTTTCTCATGGCATCGTCGTGATGGGATCATAACATTATCGTGACGCTATCATGGCATTTTAAAAAACATTTAGCGATTTAACTAATTCTTGAGGTACTGTTTACAAAGGGGACTACTTTTTTTTTTTTTTTTTTTTAACTCAGGAGCCCGAATTTATGAGCATCTCATGTATATTTTCCCGTCCCGATACTTCCATTTCTCCTTTTTTCTTTTCAGCTCAGTCTATAATAAAAATATCCTGTTGAACATTTTTTTTGGTACTGTTTACAAAGGGGACTACTTTTTTTTTTTTTTTTGTTAACTCAGGAGCCCGAATTTATGAGCATCTCATGTATATTGTCCCGTCCCGATACTTCCATTTCTCCATTGTTCTGTTCAGCTCAGTCTATAAATAAAATATACTGTTGAACATTTTTTTGATTCGATCAATTAATTCTGTACAAAAAACACATTTTATTATGTATAACATTTCTCTTCAAATCACAACCTCAATCTCAGCTTCACCGGGAAGCAGGTTTTATGTCGACGTGATAAGCTCATATCCAGCATCTCCTTTTTAACATTAACTCTGTATATACTTAACAAACACATGCAAAATAAATATATAGAATGGCGATTCTAACCAAATACAATAAATCAAAGTATGTAAAAAGGGAGATACTTACCAATTACATTCAACCAACATATATAGAGTGGAGAAACTTACCAAATATATTCAACCACCAAAATATATAGAATGGAGATACTTACAAAATATTTTCTAACAAAATATGTAGAGTGGCAACATTTATCAAATACATTCAACCAAAATATAGAATGGAGATACTAAATACATTCAACCAAAATAGTATTTAGAATGGAGATATTAACCAATTACATTCAACCAAAATATGTAGAATGGAGATACATACCAAATACATTCATCCAAAATATGTAGAATTGAGATATTTTACAGAATACCTTCAACCAAAATATATAGAATGGAGACATTTACCAAACACATTCAACCAAAAAATGTAGAATTGAGATATTTACCAAACACATTCATCAAAAATATGTTCAATGGAGATATTTACCAAATACATTCAACCAAAATATGTAGAATGGAGATACTTACCAAAAACATTCAACCAAAATAATATATAGAATGGAGATATTTACCAATTACCTCCAACCAAAATATATAAAAAGGGAGATACTTACCAATTACATTCTACCAAAATATATAGAATGGAGATACTAACCAAATATATTCAACAAAAATATATAGAATGGAGATACTTACCAAATATATTCAAACAAATTATATGGATTGGAGACATTTACCAAATCCATTCAACCTACATATATAGAATGGAGATATTTACCAAATACATTCAACCAAAATAATATATATGTAATGGAGATGTTTACCAAATACATTCAACCAAAATAATATATATGTAATGGAGATGTTTACCAAATACACTCAACCAAAATAATATATGTAATGGAGATGTTTACCAAATATATTTTTTATATATTATGTGGAATGGAGATACTTACCAAATACATTCAACCAAAATATGTAGAAGTGTTTCATATTCTTAGCTCTTAAGAAGATACCTATGAATCTTTTGAAAAAAAAAAAAAAATGACCCTCGTCAATGTCCCAGTGAGAGAGAGAGTAAAGACTTGTGCGCATCTTGTTCAGTGACTGTTCCATTTGGTGCGGAAGTCATTTTGATTTAAGCCTACATTTTCAATGTAATTTTTGCCTCTAAATAGTTTCCTTATTTCGTATATCTTTGAAGGAATGTTGAACAATGGGACCAAGTAACAAAGTTATGTTGTCTAGTGTGGCTCCAAGTAGCACTCTTATTTTGTCTATTGTTGTACCAAATTACACTGTTATGTTGTCTATTGTGGCACCAAGTAACAGTGTTATGTTGTCTGTTGTGGCACCAAGTAGCACTGTTATGTTGTCTATTGTTGTACAAAGTAACACAGTTACGTTGTCTATTGTGGCACCAAGTAACAGTGTTATGTTGTCTATTGTTGTACCAAGTAACACAGTTATGACGTATATAGTGGTACCGAGTAACAAAGTTATGCTGTATGTTGTTACGAGATTTCGCCTTTTTTAAAGTGTTTAATGAAAACTAAAGAGTTAATCTGGAATGTTTGCCAATAATGAGAGAAGGCCAGAATCCCCCAGAAGGTGCTGCAGGAAGTTCCCAAAGAATTTTAGGAATTTTAGGCATATGCCTTCTCGCATTTGTTGTTGTTGAAGGGGTCTTCTGTATACAGGTGTTATAACTCTTTGCAAGGTCAAATAGTCTTGCCAGAAGGACGTACTGAGCAAAGTGTTTTGGCCATGATGTTAATGCTCCAGATGTTTGATTGGTTTCAATTCATCAGTTTGTTTTAGACTTTGTTCACACTTCGTTATACACAATGTTAAACAAAAGTCACTTTCCATTAGAATTGAGACTTTAAGCTATAAATATATTATTATTATTATTATTTAGTAGTTTTATACAGCGCGGTACCTCAGTCTAGGGCTAGGCTCACTGCGCTTTACATAAAAATTCGCAATTACTGAAAAAAAAAATACGTTCAGAAACATCAAATACAAGTGAAAAGCTTGACCTCACCAACCCAGATACTGTCTACCCTTGTCTAGCCACGGACAGCACCCACCAGAATCGAGCGTTGTTGATCAGTCAGGAGGATGTGAGAATGATTCGGTATAGTACAGTTTGAAGAGATGGGTCTTGGTGGCAGATTTGAATGCTGTGATAGTCGTTATGTTGCAGATGTAATGGGAGAGAATTCCGTTGCTTAGGGCACGGAAAGAGAAAGATCGTTCACCATATGTTTTAGTGCGTGTTCTGTATACAAGTGTAATTACTGTTTGCAAGGTCAACAATTCTTGTCAGAATGACGTATGGAAAATATTTTTTGGCTATTATGTCAAACTCAAGATATTAGATTGTTTTCTGTAACGTACCAAGTTAACTATGATTTTTTTCACATGACCCTAATATTTATTCTCACGACACGATGGCGTAGTACATCACAAGAAAATCGGGAACTAGTTTTTATAGCGGAATGAGAATACACGTTTTAAGTAGAGAGAGTGTACGATCTTATCTTGAGCAGGTGGTTTTTTTCTCTTATTGATTATTGAATTACTATCAGATGGAATATTGTGGAACGTGTTTGTGTATATATATTCATTGCATTCTATTATTGTTACAAGGATATCCTTATATCAAGGATTTATTCAACATGTAATACAGTAGAGTATAAATTATTCATTAGACGTTATAACTTATAACATATTTTTTTTCTTTTAATCCAACACGTGCATGGCACAGCTTCTTAGACAATAATACACAACCCTCCACTAACAAGGATCTCCGAAGACTGCTCAAGAATAATGCCGTACGGCAGAATTAGACTAGAAAAAATACGTCATAATTATCGCAGAGATGCGTCCGCAAGTAAATGGCTTAAGTACTTAATCTCTCTAAATACCACCTTGCTTAATAAAACTCAATATCCAGTGCGCAATACATTTATTTATTACTGGACTCCCATCCACTACAGAAACGTGTACGATGACGAAGATTTCTATAGGTATGTGTAGTTCTCTGACGAATATCACTTACATTTACTTTTCGATCAGACATTCACTTCCTTTCACAGAGCAAATTTCCAGATACGTTTTACTTAGTGCAGACTTTTAAAAAAAAAAATGTATCAATCAGAATTTTTTTTTTCAATAGTTCAGTCTCTCTGTTCCTTATAAATGAGCGAATGTTTAGCTAAACTATGAATGCTTTTTTTCTCAAATCGGGAGACCAATCACCAACATTCATAATCGTGTTGACTTTAATGGTCACATGGCAGCCGGCTCTATGCACCGTTGACTAACACACGCGCCCGATCAAAATACTTAATTTTTAGTTCTGCCTTTGTGAGCCCATACAATTGAAGTTTTCGTGTAGTACAAATGTATTCAAGATTGAAAATAAAAGGGACTCAGTCAAAAAAGAAACCAGATGTTCATAATTTGACATAAATTATTTCTACACGGGTGGCTTGCACTATTGATTGTTCCATTACTTGATTTTATGCACACACATACACACATATAAAAGTAAATTGAACTGTTTGCATTGTTTATTCTATTCATTCCTTACAAAACATTAAAACACGTTAGTTGACTTGTTAGTCTGCCTCTCTTTGAAGATCATCATCTTAGGACATGTTTACCAATTTTTCTACTTACCTTACTTTTACTTACCTCCGGCAAATACTATAACTTCTTATGTATGGGGATGGTCTAGGTGCTCTACAGTGCTATAACTTGCTATGTAAGGTGATGGCCAAGGTGCTCGTAAGTACCATAACTTATATTTGGAGATGTCTGAGGGACTCATCAGTTTTATAACTTGTTATGTAAGGAGATGTCTGAGGTACCAATCAGATATATAACTTGTTATGTAAGGTGATGGCCAAGGTACTCATCAGTGTTATAACTTGTTATGTAAGGAGATTTCTGAGGTACCCATCAGTGCTATAACTTGTTATGTAAAGTGATGGCCAAGGTACTCATCAGTGCTATAACTTGTTATTTTAGGAGATGTCTGAGGTACCCATCAGTGCTATAACTTGTTATGTAAGGTGATGACCAAGGTACTCATCAGTGCTACAACTTCTTATGTAAGGTGATGGCCAAGATACTCATCAGTGTTATAACTTGTTATGTAAGTAGATTTCTGAGGTGCCCATCAGTGCTATAACTTGTTATGTAAAGTGATGGCCAAGGTACTCATCAGTGCTACAACTTCTTATGTAAGGAGATGGCCAATGTACTCACCAGTGCTATAACTTGTTATGTAAGGAGATGGCCAAGGTTATTTACAGTACTATAACATGTTATGTAAGGAGATGGCCAAGGTGCTCATCAGTACTATATTTTGTTATGTAAGGATTTGGCCAAGGTGCTCATCAGTGTATTAACTAGTTATGTAAGGAGATGGCCAAGGTGCTCATCAGTACTATATTTTGTTATGTAAGGATTTGGCCAAGGTGCTCATCGGTGTATTAACTAGTTATGTAAGGAGATGGCCAAGGTGCTCATCAGTACTATGCATTACATCATTACAGTTATAAAGTCACCGACACAGAACACTCGTTTCTATTTCTAGGATCATACCTGGATCAATCCGAGTCACCAATTTATCCAGATACATCTTAGTCACCGCATTGTACAAATGAATCTGTTTTATATGAACTTCAGACAACTCTAATGTTAGCTAAGAACATTTTTTTTTTATATCAGCTTCAGGAAAGCGCTTTATATTGGCTTCAGGAAACCGCTTTATATTGGCTTCAGGAAAGCGCTTTATATTGGCTTCAGGAAACCGCTTTATATTGGCTTCAGGAAACCGCTTTATATTGGCTTCAGGAAACCGCTTTATATTGGCTTCAGGAAACCGCTTTATATTGGCTTCAGGAAACCGCTTTATATCAGCTTCAGGAAACCGCTTTATATTGGCTTCTGGATACTGGTTTATACTACTTTCGGAAAGCTGTTTCTAATAGTCACAATGTTTTAAGCTCTGTTCCCACATGAAACTAACGAAATTATAAGATATATATGCATTATTTATTTTGTTCAACTATTCCATAAAATATGGTTACTATAAAAAAAAGAGTCCTTTATTTTGAAAGTACATTGACGTATTTTGTCTCTACATAAAAATAATCTCAACAAACCATTGTGCTCTTCTGTTCCTTTATTTAGTATTCTTATTATTTAGTATTCTTATTATTTAGTATTCTTATTATTTAGTATTCTTATTATTTAGTATTCTTATTGTTTAGTATTCTTATTATTTAGTATTCTTATTATTTAGTATTCTTATTATTTAGTATTCTTATTATTTAGTATTCTTATTATTTAGTATTCTTATTATTTAGTATTCTTATTATTTAGTATTATTATTATTTAATATTCTTATTATTTAGTATTCTTATTATTTAGTATTCTTATCATTTTTTTTTTTTTTTGCAAGGAGAAACTCCAATAAATGTTCCTCAACAATGCTTGTCTCCATTTAAGATGATAGACGTTTGCGTTCATGCTATAATATGTAAATATTTTAATGTCTTAATGTAAGTCATTTTTGAGCCATGTGTGAGTCATTTGTTATTCGTTTATCTGGGCTGTATATATATTCACATAATATAAAATTCATAGCTTGGCTGAATCTGACAAAATTACGCCGCCACATTGAAATATGCTGTTACATTACAGTTCCCTACTAAAATTATATTATTGCATATAAATAAATAAATAAATATATATATATATAAATATATATATATATATATATATATATATATATATATATATATATATATATATATATACTAATATTTATATAAATGCAGTTAAAATTTATAAGAGATTATTAATAAATGCTTCATCAAAATTATATTTGTTCAGACATTAAGGAAATGCTCGTGCTATATTTCAGTTGCAGTCATCACCACTAGACTCAGTCCAATGCTAGTTGATTTACAGTCATCACCACTAGACTCAGTCCAATGCTGGTTTTCGTGCCAACGCACAGTGACGTCATCCCATCCACGTTTACTCAGCCCAACCATGACAACAACCAATGATATGAAAGCGAAAATGATATTCACCAACCCAATTTACTCTTTTCTCCCCGAAACTAAAAAAAAAAAATTGTGTCGGTGATTGTACCTAATTTCTATTTGAAGCGTCCACATACATTCTATTCCTCATTGAAGACTTTTAATTTCACAAGAACTTCGGTTTGCTGTTTTGTCGTAATGAAATCATTTTTCGCCAATTTAAAATCATTACTAGGCGTGTCTTTGATTGGATTCTCGTTTGCATATCACTAAGCTAGTAATAGTAATAGGGTTTTGATTATCTTTGTTACCTTACACTTCAAAGTATAGTCGATAACGTATGTCTAACAAGCATGGGCGCCCGCAGAAAACTTTCAAAGGGGGGGGGGGCAAAAAAGATCGATTAACTTTCCAGGGTGGGGGGCCAAAATTTTTTTAGTAATGTTTTAGTGTAGTTTTAATTTACTGAAGCGTATTTGTATGGTGAACGAATGGACAGGACATCCGCTTAGTTACTTTCTCTTATCTTCTCTTTACTTTAATACATTTTTTGTCTATTTTTGTCTAAAATTTTTTTATTCAATCAATGGGGGGGGGGGGGGGGTGGCAAGTGCCCCCCTGCAAGCGCCCATGCTAACAAGGGTGATTAAAAAAAAATACAAGTTCAAATAAAAAAAAATACAGGCCTTTATTTAAAGATCCTCTGTATCTGCGTGTGTCTGTATATGTATTATTTAATTTAAATGTTACAAAGACGATTAATATAATGCCACTTATTAAAAGGACTGTCTGGCACAGGTGAGGTATTTGTACAAAAGTAATACCATGAAAATTTTGGCCAGGGAAATCTAACATTTGAAAATTGTAAAAAAAAAAAAATATATTAACGAAGAAAAGAAATAAAAAAAAAAAAATAATGAAAACATAAGTAAAGCCAAAAATCGTCAGACTTTGTCTTATAACTCTGCACAGTCTGAAACCTTGTCTGCTGAAACATTGCCTGACAACTCTGCTCAGTCTGAAACCTTGTCTGCTGAAACATTGTCAGATAGCTCTGCTCAGTCTGAAACCTTGTCTGCTGAAACATTGTCTGATAACTCTGCTCAGTCTGAAATTTTGTCTCCTGCTTTATCTCAAGGGGCCACGATGAATGTATTACTAATGTAGAGGTGATTCGCCATGTTTGTGTGCCTGGTATTGTATATAATATTTAACTGGTTGCAAGGGCTACCCAGCGAGGTTAACAGGAACTGGAGGGGGGGGGATGAGGGGGCGCGGACGGCCTGGAGCAATAGACGCAAATGTCTCTAGTGTTCCTTTTTAAGCTTGTTCCAGTTCCTGATTGTCCCAGTGGACCTCTCTCTCATTGAATGGTAACATCCAGGTACCTTACGGAGGAAACTGGCTCAAGTATATGGTCATGCAGTTTTAATCCAAACTGTCGATACTTTTTTGGGTGAATGGGTCCCAGAATGAAGATGCACAATCTAAAAGCGGCTGGACATAGGCTTTGTTAGACCACGATGTAATATATATATATATATATATATACTAATATTTATATAAATGCAGTTAAAATTTATAAGAGATTATTAATAAATGCTTCATCAAAATTATATTTGTTCAGACATTAAGGAAATGCTCGTGCTATATTTCAGTTGCAGTCATCACCACTAGACTCAGTCCAATGCTAGTTGATTTACAGTCATCACCACTAGACTCAGTCCAATGCTGGTTTTCGTGCCAACGCACAGTGACGTCATCCCATCCACGTTTACTCAGCCCAACCATGACAACAACCAATGATATGAAAGCGAAAATGATATTCACCAACCCAATTTACTCTTTTCTCCCCGAAACTAAAAAAAAAAAATTGTGTCGGTGATTGTACCTAATTTCTATTTGAAGCGTCCACATACATTCTATTCCTCATTGAAGACTTTTAATTTCACAAGAACTTCGGTTTGCTGTTTTGTCGTAATGAAATCATTTTTCGCCAATTTAAAATCATTACTAGGCGTGTCTTTGATTGGATTCTCGTTTGCATATCACTAAGCTAGTAATAGTAATAGGGTTTTGATTATCTTTGTTACCTTACACTTCAAAGTATAGTCGATAACGTATGTCTAACAAGCATGGGCGCCCGCAGAAAACTTTCAAAGGGGGGGGGGGCAAAAAAGATCGATTAACTTTCCAGGGTGGGGGGCCAAAATTTTTTTAGTAATGTTTTAGTGTAGTTTTAATTTACTGAAGCGTATTTGTATGGTGAACGAATGGACAGGACATCCGCTTAGTTACTTTCTCTTATCTTCTCTTTACTTTAATACATTTTTTGTCTATTTTTTTCTAAAATTTTTTTATTCAATCAATCCGTGGGGGGGGG
>CAXITT010000392.1:695354-722797 GCA_964033795.1 Lymnaea stagnalis | reverse complement strand
CTCGCGAGCTCATATATATATATATATATATATATAAAGAGAGAGAGAGAGAGAGAGAGAGAGAGAGAGAAGGCGAAAGAGAGAGAGGGGGAGAGAGAGAGAGATGTCTGATAACTCTGCTAATCTGAAATTTAGTCTGATAACTCTGAAAAGTCTGGAAAGTCCAGTACATGTTCACATTGATTTTATAAAGAAAATACAATCTTATTACAAACTCGTTTTATTTGGTCAATCTTCAAGGAGCTGTTGACACATTGATAGACAACAGGACATATCTTCATTGTTCTTCTTTACTTTTCATATAATTAATGTGAAATGGACACAAGTTATTTTTTGTTTAAAAAAGAGTTTAAGTGCCGTAAAAGTATCAACATATGAAAATGTGGACAATGCCATTGTATGTTACTCATGAAGTTTTAAAACAAGAAAATACCCACTGGATAAAATATTCACTAACCCTGAGTTGAGGATATGTTCCCCTCTAAGTTGACCATGAAATGCGACTTTGCCATCCAGTGGGGGAGATGATTTTTTTATAGTTATTTATTTATTATATGTCTTATATATATATTATTAAAATTTGTAATGTATTCTGGAAAAAAACAGTTTTCCTGAACTATGAGATGAAGCGAATCCAAAAACATAATAGAAATGCATTGTGTTGACTTGGAACAACACTAAAAGTTAAGAGACTTTTAAAATACATTTTCCATTTTCATTTTACAGCGTGGAAAAAAAAAAAAAACAATGGTAAAACTCGAAAAAACTTGTGTGTATGTGAGAGGGAGGGGATAAAGCTTTGAAACGGGATTTATTACCGTCCTATAAGCTCCACTGTTCAGATCTTAAAATTATATACACCGAACGAATTTTTCTTAAGCATAAGAAACCCGCTAAATAAAAAACAAACAAAAAAAAACAAATAATAAAATACAATATTTATCATAAATTCAACAAATGACAATATAAATTATTTTCTGAGACTGGACAGTCCCAATTTTTTTTTTTTTTTGGGGGGGGGGTGGGGGGGGGTATAATATCACTGCAAGCAGTAAAAGTACGGCCTCAGGTGGGGAAAGCGNAACAAAAAAAAACAAATAATAAAATACAATATTTATCATAAATTCAACAAATGACAATATAAAGTATTTTCTGAGACTGGACAGTCCCAATTTTTTTTTTTTTTTGGGGGGGGGGGGGGGGGGGTTATAATATCACTGCAAGCAGTAACAGTAAGGCCTCAGGTGTGGAAAGCGCTTCTCGATGCAGGCGGGGGCGCTGCCGTAGCGATTGATCCGACTGATCTGGCTCTCGGTCACGGTGAACGTGTCGTTCAGTGTGGAATGCTTGAGCGTGACCTCGAACTGACCGCTGCCGGGCTCCGTGACCAGCGTGATCTGAAACTGGTCGGAGTCGACCCGCATGACGTCGGACAGGTCGGGAATGTCCCCGTGGATGTCTTTGCTCTTCTTGAACTTGAGGAGGTTCTCGTTGATCTCCACTTTGGAGACGCCGATGACCTCCGTCACGCGCAGGAACGCGCACTGGGCGCGCACTTTCGAGGTCAGGTCGTTAATGTACGACGCAACGATCTGGGAAAGTTTCGTGCTGAGGGCGTAGTTTTTGACGGAGGTCCACTGGAGGCATGCGCACCAGTGTGGCTCGACCCCGGCATCGTCACACGATCTCGCCTTCGATATTTTCCTGAACAGGCTGATGCCCCTGCTTTTGGTGTGATCCACGGGGGCGCCGCTCATGTTTAACATGTGGTGGAATGTTTCATGGACGTCAAAAGGCGTGGTGAGCCTCCTGACGTTGTTTACGAAATGGCCGTACTCCTCCGGGTAAGATTTGGCGAACGACGGCGGGAGCCTGAAGGCAAAGTAGGGCATCCTCTCCTCGAGTTTGCCCTGCGGCGTGTCTCTGAAATCTGATATCCTCAAACCGTGGTCGCCCATTAGTATGAGTATCGTGTTGTCGAAGTACCCGTTAAAGTGGAGATGTTTCAGAAACTCCAAGAGATCCTTGTCCATCTATGAAAAACATGAAAAGGTTAAAAAATAAGATACACGAATGAATTAAAAGATCGTTCATTTGAATGTAACAAAAAATATAACTTTTTTTTTACCTCTTAAACATTTATAAAAATAAATAAACCTTTTAAAAGTTAACAATTCGTGTCTAGTTTTAAAATTAAATTTGTAAAAATTCCGCTGCAGCTGGGAATCCACAATTTCTAGAGACAATTTTCTGTTGTGTTTCTAATTTACTACCTATATACAAGCGGGCAGCCTTCCTGGACGAGAGAGGTTTTAAAAAAAATATTTTTATAAATTTTATTTCCTAGACCCATAAGAGACTTTATATACTTACAAAACTGTACTCTTTATGTTTGTGTAATTTAATATTTTCATCCTTCGAGGATTGTATCTTTTCACTTTCGGTGCTGCCAAACTAATATAGTTGTTTCTTTCTGTCAATTTCTTGTGTGTATTTTCATATAAATGTAATAGTATAATAGAATTCAAAATTGTCGTTTATCACTAGCTTTCCTATCGTTTTCTTTGCAAACTTTATTTTAATTCTTTGTTTAGTATTGTTCATCAAACGAGCAGAATCTTAAAACGTATTAAATTTTAAAAAAAAAACACAAAAAAACCCATGGAAATGTACTTGACATCAGGGGCTGAAAGTACAGAAGCTGGCGCCCCGGGCAAGCTTAACTTCGTAGCATAATCAAAAACTTTGTGGAAGAAAAAGACACATGCAATTCTTTTTCCTATTTTGAGAAGATCGTTGATGCCCCCCCCCCCACCTTTTTTTTTCCCAAGCACATGGTACCCCGGGCAACCGTCCGAGTTGCGGGTACCTTGAGCCGGCACTGCTTAAATGTGATTATGTAGAAAACTGTTAAAATTTTTTCCTTTTTTGGGAAAATCGTTGATGCCCCCCCCCCCCCCCTTTTTTTTTTCCCAAGCACATGGTACCCCGGGCAACCGTCCGAGTTGCGGGTACCTTGAGCCGGCACTGCTTAAATGTGATTATGTAGAAAACTGTTAAAACATGAAGAAAAAAAAATCTAAAAAGATTTGGAGTTAAAACGTCTATCGTTCATTGGGATTAGATCTTATTATTATAAATACTTGACTTGAATGGAAATAATTTCGGGACAGGTAAAACACTACCTTTTTCAATTCATTAATGTTATTGTGGCTCAGCTCAGAGTGAAACCCGAACATGAACGTGGGGCTCTCCCTGTACATTTCAAACAAGTCCTTAAACCACTTGAGAAACCGGACGTGCCGTGCCTCCGACCCGATGCACCAGGGGAGAAACTTCTTGTACATGGGCTCGGCCAACATAAAGTAGGTCCTCATCGAGTGGTCTGTCGGCTGCTCTTTGAAACCGTGGAGTCGAAGCTAGGGAAAAGGAGAGGGATTGGGGTGTGGGTGGAAAGTTGACAGTTTGGAGATAAAGTATTCATAGATTTTTTTTTTGGCTATAGAGATTAGAATGCCATTTCTGTGAAATGGTAATTGATTTAAAAAGTACTTTATTTGTCTTTAATTGCGATTCGAAAATGAAATTATTTTATGTTTTTTTATAGTAGCAAAAATAATATTCAGTAAAACGATTTATTTCAAATAAGTCACATATTTAAAGTTAGTATAACATAGTATATAACATGTTATTTTATTTAAATTATGATTTTTTAAAAACGCTGGGAAAATAAGTGATTGTTAGGAACATGAATCAAGTACAAGGATATAAAAAATAATTTTTGAGGACCTTTTTCTAAATTTGCTTTAAAATAAATCCATTATATAACATTCATAACTGAAATGCATAGCTAAATTGTAATACTGTGACGATCTCTGTTATATTATATATATATATATATATATATATATATATATATATATATATATATATATATATATATATATTACGGTCAAAATATTACACCACATATCTTTTATATTATATATATATATATATATATATATATATATATATATATATATATATATATATATATATATATTACGGTCAAAATATTACACCACATAACCTCTTCGTTCTCTTTTCAATTTCATTTTCATTGAAAGAGACTTTACAGGATTCCAAGATTTATGTGGTCCTAAAAATGTTTAAATCTTTAAAAATGTTGTGTAAAGCTTACAAAAAAAATTGATAGACAGTGTTTTCTTCATTTACTTGAAAGGTTCCAATGTAGGACATGTCCTCGCCCCACGCTGTGACGTAGCCCGAATTTCTGAAGTTGTTCCAGATCCAAGGAAAGTCATCGATCTCGCGGGCTCCGGGGTAGCCCCTCCGCGCGGGGTGAAGGTCGCTCTCAGTTTTCCCGGTCAGTATGGGGAGTAGAGCCTGTTTGAAATCATGACTTAAATAAAAAAGTTCATGAACGTCTACAACCTTGACAGCGCATAATATGTGCATATTAAAAGGTAATCAATTGTTTCGTCGTTCTAATGCATGACTTACACTTTTTTAAATGACCCCCCCCCCCCCCCGGAAAAAAAATTGTTTTTNATGCCACAAAAAATTCACCTTATTATGAATATTGTTTTATACAATTAAATATATAACATTTAATGTTATTATATCATTTAGGAATGAATTTTTTTTAAAGTGTGGGGGGGGGGGGAGGAAAATGAGATAATATTTTTCCTTGTTAATACTGAGATATAGTCGACATTATATACTACAAATAGCCTATAAACAAGATTAAATAATTTTCAGTTAGTGATTATTTTGTTTCCCATTTTAAAGTGGTAGATGCTGAGCGGGTAATCAAATTATTATAATAAGCACAGTAAAGTCATTTTCTAGACGTTTTTTTTTCTTCAAATGTATCCTTAAATAGAAAGAACGTCCTGTCTTTTGTAGAGAATGTTTATTTTAAAAAAAAAAAAATTAACAGTAGTTTTAATCTAGTTAAAAATATTATTTCAGTTAAATGGATTAACAATTTTTGAAATAATATAAAATGTCATTTTCACTAAATAAAGAAAACAAATAAAACTATGACCCCCCCAACTCCCCCCTAACCAAAAACAATTTATATATATATATATATATATATATATATAATAATAATAATAATAATAATAAATGAAATATTTAAAAAGTGAAATAAAAACAACATAATACATATCCTTCTGACACATACCTGTACTGTCCCATCGCCAACAATATTGTACCCCTCCAATTCTATGCCCGCCATTTCTCGAATGAAAAAGTCTCTACTTCTTGGAAGGTTCCTCAGCCAGGAATTTCTCGACGTAGAATCGAAGCCTTAGAAATAACAACGAGAAAATTTTTGATAGGCTTGGGGGATCAACTGAAAATCAACATCATTCTGATAATCTTACAGCGCAAGCTGCACCATGACTCACTTAGAAGGATGAGACTATGATAAGGATTAACCCCCTCAAGAAATTCGTAAGGTACATTGGGTAGCTAGGTTATCTGCAAATATAATATGAATATAATTCAAACATTTAAACAAAAACAAGAACCCCACCAAAGTAAATAATTTTATCACGTCTTTTTTCTGATTTTAAATAAATATGTAGAACTTAACATCAAAGCTAATGACTTTGAAGTCTGTATAATGCAACAGATGGTGAGCATATACGAGAAAACAAAGTATTACAGCGTCGGGTTGGAATTATACTTTTTCCTGACGATATTAAATTGAAACAATGATAAATGTATTTCTAAACCTTTATAATTATAATTAAATAAATCATTATTAATGTTTAAAATTGAGACCACCATGTAATAGTTGTCTTAGTTTACGTTCAAAAATAACAAAATAACTCTGCATAGCTTCTGATACTGAAAATATATGGGAGTACTTTCCCTTTGATATTTTTAAAAATATTTTTGTATAATAAAATTTTAAAACTTTTATAACATACTTCAGTTAGTTGTTTCGATATTTTTATTTGATCAAGTCTTAATTATCAAACCCTTTGGACATGTGGGGCATTATACCTTTAAACACTCGTTAGGCACTCATTCGTCCCATCAAATTAATGTGACCTACCTAACATGAACACGTTATAGCCCAGCGCCGACCTGGGCAGTGGTACACTCGTTGACCTCTCGTGGAGCGTAGCGTTGTAGGCCACCCCCGTGTGTATGTTGTGGTACCGTTTGCCGGACGGCGCCATGCAAGCCACCTGATAAGTTGATGAATGATTGCAAAGGTTTATGCCTAATGCAACAGTTTGAGGTGTGTAGACTTTATCCAGAAAGAGCAAAGAAAGGTTACTAAAAAAAATAATTAACTGACGATTATACACACAAAAAAACACAAAAAAAACAAAACATTCCGGTAATGATTAAAGTTTAGCGTTTGCAGTTTATAACCAAATAATTCATAAGCCTAAACAATATTAATTTTTTAATAAAATATTTGATACATATTTATATAAGTAATAATAATAATTATTACTTTTTTTTTTCTTTTTTTTTTTCTTTTAAGTAAGTGGTAACTCTCGTTCATTATTATATCAGCTTTTGACCCAGCTGACTATGGAATGAATTACAAATAAAATTAATTTTAGCGGTATTGCAAAATGGAATAATTTAACTTTCATGTATTTAAATATTATACGTTTTCATCCTCTCTAATTGACTGTCTATTGCTCAAAAGTTTTCAACCTCTTCCATAAGGTGAGCGGGTTACCTTGAAGAAATCCGACACCAATGGCGTCTTGTCCAGCATGGGCTTGATGTGTTCGCCGTGCCGGGCCGTGAAGTCCCCTTTGCCGCGGACGATGGGAGCGTACTCGCATACGATCAGACCGTGCTTCTTGCGGGCAGCGCTGGATATCCTGAATGTCCCGTTTTCCACGTAAACCCAGTTTTCCTCGGCCCCTGAGCAGTTCACGGGAGACACACTGGAATATTGTTAGTGGAATTGTTTAAGGAGAATATGGGAAGAGCATTCGAAGTATTTCTAAAAGTAAAATAAGGCAATTTATTATATCGGCTTAGTATAGAATAGCTACTGAACCAGCGATAAATTTAGGGTAGAACTTAGAATTAAAAAAAAAAAAAAAAAGAAATACAGTTTTAAAAACTACTTTTTTTTCCACATAAAGGGTTAAATTGTCTTCTCTGTCACTATTCAAGGTCATACAATAATTACATTTACAACAATTAACGAGTAAATTTGTCACACATCAAATGCTAATCTGTTATTTCGATACAGCCAAGAGCTTTGCACACTAAAAAGCTAATGTGACAAAGTGTGATTCATAACCAACCATCGGGCCAACTACAGAGAACAAACACAGTCGCCAAAGAAGTACCAGAGGCTAAGAATATCCCGTCGCCGGCCTAAGGACTACATCGGTATATTTTAAAAACGTATTATATTCTCACTAATGATCAAATGTGGCCACAGATTGGTCACACGGGTCCAGCTCGGGGTGGATGCACAGTTGCTCCGTGTTATGTTTCAGAGACTCATACATGTCACCAGCCCCATCTCCACCAGCCTCGAGCGCAGCTTTGTTGTTTTTCCTGCAAGAAAGAAGACACTACTGAAGACATTCTTGAAGACATTCTTGAAGACATTCTTGAAGACATTATTGAAGACATTATTGGAAGCATTATTGTAGACTATAATGAAGACATTATTGAAAACATTATTGAAGACATTGTTGAAGACTTCATTGAAGACATTATTGAAAACATTATTGAAGACATTGTTGAAGACATTACTGAAAACATTATTAAAGAAAAAAATAGAGAAATTTTTTGAAGACACTATTGTAGGCAGTATTGAAGACATTATTGAGGTCATTATTAAAGACATTATTTAAGATATTCTTTTGTTTTAAAATTTGATTTTTACCGTGGGTTAATTGCGTCTATTTTTCACGTGCTTGATCTTTCCAGTAACACATTTTCTTGATACCCTTAAATTTTATCATGCATCTGGGTTTATTTGTATCAGATGCACCAGTTGTGAGGTTTGTAGGCATTTAGAAGATCCTCATCATGCCGCCCGCCACCCACACCCCCCACCCCCCCAAAAACCATCACCAGACACTCTTCAAGAAAACGCTGAATTTTGAAACACAAAATGAGTTGTATTTTTAACGTCATTTGTGTACACATTAACATATCCAAGGTATTGAATTCTTCCAATCTCATTTTTAAGAACGATCATTCCCCTTTGCAGAGTTATACTTCTAGTTATACTTCTCAATGTTTTATTAATTTAAAAACATAATTTTAATTCACGCTCTTCCCAAATTTTTTACCTAAACTGACAGTAGGTCAAGGGATACTCAATGACACCGTTCCAGGTCAGGTCGCTGTTGTGCACCAGCCTCAGGTGCTCCTCCACCTGGTTGACCACGAACAGGTAAACGATGACCAGCGCCACAAACGCCAAGAGGACGCTGAGGTTGAAGATCCCGCGCAGGCCGGTCAAGGACTGACGGCACCAGCCCCGCTTCTTCGACCTCCTCACCGCACACAGGCACCTGCCGTGCATCTTGGCATGGTTTCAGCCCCCCTCCTTGCCTGCGCTTGGAAGCTTCGCGGTGTTGTGTCTGTACGTCGTCTGCAGCCGCCCCTCTAAAGTCACATGTCCGTGTGCGCACCGCTAGTTGGCTATGCGACAACACTTGTCCGGTCGTCATACACCGCTCTGCTTCAGGCCCCAGAGCAACTCACAGGAGAAACACTGGAATAGTGAAAGATTGGAACTGAATTTAAAAAAAAAAAAAAAACAAACAAACAAACAAAAAATCATCCTAATACCTTATAAAAGACGTTAACTTGCATATAAGACGTTTTTTCGTAATCTCAAATTTTTGTCATCGATTTCACCTTCATACCTTCCGCCCCACGTGCTTCTTTTGTTTGTAGTGGTTGGGGGGTGGGGAAAGCCTTATCTGCTCACTGAATATACCGCATTATTATCATGACTGATTTTTGCATGTTTGTTCTGTGCTTTAAATTTCACGAGTAAGGGTTGATCAAGTCAAAGACTCCCCAAGTCCCCGCCCGTCGCACAGTGTGGCTACACCACTAGCTTAACCCCCGCCCCCCAAACACCACCACCACATCATTTTTTTGAGTTGCCAATAGTTCTCCACTGTCCTGTGCCCTTTATCAAACATTTTGAGGACACCTCCCCCCAGATGAAGGGCACTCTATCGTTAACTTCATAGCAGCTGAAATGAATATCTTCACCGTGTGTTCGTTAAGAAATTCGCAAAATGCTCACTCCTCTATCAATCGCATCACCTGCTCTAATCAAACAAAATCAACGCGCGTCGTAAAAAAAAAAATCCCATTTGTTTGTGCCTGTGCCCCTTGCACGCCTGGTGCACACGAGCGAGTAACCGAACAAGCCGCACCGAATGTGAACGAGTCACCCCGAAGCATCCGCTGAGTCAAATAACGCATTGGTCGTTTTCACACCCCCCCCCCCCCCAACGTTGGGGTGGCGGCCCGGAGAAACCCGCCCCGGGAGTAACCGGGGGGGGGGGGGGGTTGGGGGGGGGGGGGGGGGGAAAATCTGTGGTGCTTTTCCCCCCCCCCCCCCCCCCAACGTTGGGGTGGCGGACCGGAGAAACCCGACCCTGGGATAACAGGGTGGGAGGTGTGGTTGGGGGGGGGGGTGGGGGATAAATCCTGATCAATAAAATCGAAAGGACAAAGTCTCGTAGACGGCGCTGAATTCAATAACACGTGAAGGAGCGTGAGAAACAAAAAGAGAAAAAAAGAAATGAAGGGGAAAAATATTACTTACAACGGCTTACAGTTACAGTGCTACAATTGCCTATGGCCTTTCGGTACGGTACAGTGCACCCGATAAGAAAGGTGATGATGCCTGAGTTGAAAGGGAGATCATTTTCATGACCATGTGAAACGAAAACAATGTTGTCGTTTTTTTTTGTTTTTTTTTTGTTAACGTGCGCAAAAGAACCGACTTTGACAAGACTAACTTTGATGTAACAAACTTGATAGAACGAACTTTGGTAGAACCAACTTTGATAGGACCAACTTTGATGGAACCAAACTTGATAGAACCGACTTTGACAGAACCGACCTTGATGGAACCAAATTTGATAGAACCCACTTTGATAGAACCAACTTTGATAGATTCAACTTTGATGGAACCAAATTTGATAGAACAAACTTTGATAGAACCAACTTTGATAGAACCAACTTTGATAGAACCAACTTTGATAGAACCAACTTTGATAGAACCAACTTTAACAGAACCCACTTTGATAGAGCGCCCTCTGCACCCACTCTCACCTTCTACGCAACTTCTTACGCTAACGTCCATCGCTAGCGCAGTTACTATTCAACATTTCTCTACTGAGCCCGTAGAGCAGATGCATCACAACCCCTAGGCGGGCAGGCAACCGGTGGTGTGCTGTTCACTCCAGTCGACGTACCACAGCCACACTGAGCCCAAGCGCTGGTGCAAGTAGTGTGGCGCATTGTTCTTCGTTCAACGATGTGAATAACTTACATAGAACAATACAAATGAAAGCGGTTCGAAGCGAACGTGTATGAATCATTGACAATGTGCACATTGAGTAAGGCGGCACGCTCGGCCGATGCTTGCTAGACATGAAAGGTTATTTCCTGGACAAAAACGAAAATTATTACCGCTCAGCGCCACCTATACTGGGCCGATATTGCAAAATATGTTCAAAACGTCAGTTCAGCGCCACCTATACTGGGCCGATATTGCAAAATATGTTCAAAACGTCAGTTCAGCGCCACCTATAATGGGGTGATAGCGCAAGATACGTGCCAAAACTTCCCATCAGTGCCACATTTAATGGGGTGATAGCGCAAGATACGTGCCAAAACTTCCCATCAGTGCCACATTTAATGGGGTGATAGCGCAAGATACGTGCCAAAACTTCCCATCAGTGCCACATTTAATGGGGTGATAGCGCAAGATACGTGCCAAAACTTCCCATCAGTGCCACATTTAATGGGGTGATAGCGCAAGATACGTGCCAAAACTTCCCATCAGTGCCACATTTAATGGGGTGATAGCGCAAGATACGTGCCAAAACTTCCCATCAGTGCCACATTTAATGGGGTGATAGCGCAAGATACGTGCCAAAACTTCCCATCAGTGCCACATTTAATGGGGTGATAGCGCAAGATATGTGCCAAAACTTCCCATCAGTGCCACATTTAATGGGGTGATAGCGCAAGATATGTGCCAAAACTTCCCATCAGTGCCACATTTAATGGGGTGATAGCGCAAGATATGTGCCAAAACTTCCCATCAGTGCCACATTTAATGGGGTGATAGCGCAAGATATGTGCCAAAACTTCCCATCAGTGCCACATTTAATGGGGTGATAGCGCAAGATATGTGCCAAAACTTCCCATCAGTGCCACATTTAATGGGGTGATAGCGCAAGATATGTGCCAAAACTTCCCATCAGTGCCACATTTAATGGGGTGATAGCGCAAGATATGTGCCAAAACTTCCCATCAGTGCCACATTTAATGGGGTGACTGTGCAAAATATTGGTCAACACAAAAATGCAAAGTGCAAAGATATGTTTTTTTTCCCTTCCCTGTATACCTCTATCGCGACGGGCCATCACGAGAACTGTTCAGTGGATGAATCCTTCTTTTCGTTCACAACAAGATACTAGAATTTTTTTTTAGACATTTCGTTGAAAATTGCGCCATATTACATCTTAGACCTAAGCTGATATATTATTCACACGTGCTATCGGCTATTTTGTAAGTCCTATCTCAAGTTTCTAATTTTTAATTTTAAAATTTTACTTCATAAGATCCAGTTTGTAATCTAATGCTCATATCTTGATATATAAAAATTATTTAACTTACAATCTCTAGCCTACAATCAGCGGCGTACGTAAATATCATCAGGGCGATCTGCCAAAAAGGCGCACCCTAAAGCACTCACGTATCATTTATATTTAATTTATACCTCGCCCCCCCCCCCACACAAAAAAAGTGCCTCGTTTGGGCTCGGCCCTTGTTTGGGCCCAAAAGTATCGCCACCGCTTACAGTCTGTAACGTGTCATTCGACGTCAGTGGTTCTCAGCATTCCTAGCGCCGCGACCCTTGTAATACAGTTCCTCGTGTTGTGGCGAACCGCTAACACAAAATTATTTTCGTTGCTACTTCATAACTGTGGAGTATTTAAGCTTTCGATGGTCTTAGGCGACCCCTGTGATGTTAGCAAACAAAGGTGGCCCCAGCCCTCCCCCCCCCTCCCGCGGACCGTCGCCGGCCCGCACAACATGAATGTTTTTTGTAGAAATAAAATGAAATGTAATGATTGAATCTGGCGCCCTTCGCTGGTGTCATTTCAAAACACTTCTCCACCGCTCCCCCAAACGTAAAAGTTTGGGAAATGCTGATCTAAATTGCATGATTTAGAAAGACGAGAACTTGATCGTTTTGATTCACTGTTAGAACTTCGGCTATAAGTATAATTGTTCAACCTTTTTTTAAAACAAATTTCTCATACAGTCAATTGTTAGACCAAATGATACTTGCAAAAAGTGACAATTCCTCTTCACCGGTTATAGCTACTAGTACTACTGATACTAATCATATATAAAGAGAAATAGGGTGCTGGGTGGCCCGAATGTTCTAAACTGAGCAAATCTCAAGTTGATGGTCTGGATCTCAGAGCCAGCCAGAGCCCAGCCAAGCAATAACACTACCAGCACCCCGGGTAGATGAGACTCTTTAACCCTTGGATGGCAACTCATCTAAGAGAAGGAAACTCTGAAATTAAAACCCGGAGCTGGAGTCCCGAAAGGCGGATAACATTAATACAATGAAACATGCCGGCAACTCCTGCGACGTCACTGGTGCCAAGCTGTATCATCCAATGATGTTCCCTTGGGTTTACCCAGCGGCGTGGAGAGAGGCGATTTGCTGTTGGGAACCAGCTTATAATCCTTCAAGTATAATCCCAGGCCTTGTGGATTTCGTCCTTCGAAGCCCACTCCATCGTCACATTGTGACGTGACGGACTGATGCCAGCATAAAGAGTTATTCACTAAGATAGCCTAAAATTAAAACAGCGGTAAACCTTTGTCTCAAGCTCACAAGCTTCAAGAAAAGACTATTGTTGTCAGATTACAATATATAGACCACTGGGATCCCCTCCTTGCAGTAGGCAGTGTAGCCCACTTGCTTAAAAGGGAGATTGATCGGTGGGGAGAAAAAAACATTCCACTATTCAATTATTTCTCCTGTTACCATATTATCTATCTCAAATCGAGACACCTCAAAACAGGAAGACAAGACAGTGACGCCATCTGTTGCTATTGACGTAAAGGAACTTCCGGTACCGTGGGTAAATGACTTCCGTTTAACAAGACCGCGGGAGGGAAACCTTTACTGGATTACCCGATGTTAGCAACCAAATTCCACGATCAAGCGCTGCGCTAGAAGAGTTGGCGTGTGATAGGTCTAAATCACGTCACGGAACTTGGTTTCTGAAGCTAATTTTTTGAAAATGCGTGTTATAGTTTTGTCCAGTAATTTAAACTGGAATGATAAATGGACGAGCGGTTCTCAACCTGTGAGTCGCGACCGCTTTGGGGGGTCGAACGACCCATTACATAGGGGTCGCCTACGACCATCAGAAAAACACATATTCATAAAGTAGCAATGAAAATAATTGTGTGGTTGGGGTTCAACATCAGATGGGGGATTGTTTTAAAGGATCGCATCATTAGGAATTTTGAGAACCACTGTAGTAGACGAATTAAGTTTCTAATTATGTTTACAAGGGAAGGTATATGGGATTTTTCTATTGTTTGTTTTGTGTACCTTCTGTAAAGTTAGATGCCTTATACGTGATTGTCAGCAATTTACCCGAAGAGACATTTATCAAAATAACTTACTTTTTCCATCATTGCTCTGGTGTTAAATTAGACAGTTGGTCCTCTAGTTGTGACGTGGGTTAAAAAATCAACGTTGAATTCAGGGCGGGTGGGGGGTGGCGCAAAAAACGAAAAGTAGCAAGGGTGCTCCGAAAGTCACGCGATGGTTGTGAAATAAATAAAGTGGTAAAGGTTGACATCTAACCGCCAAGACGCTGACCAGTGCACAAGAGATCTATATATTCAGTCGCGTTTTAGGATTGTGGAAATCCATCTACGAAGGTCTTTCTGCGTCTCGCCACAGTTAAGACACAGTATTACAAAATAACTCTCAAATGGGCTCTACCTTCGTAATCGTTCGTCGGTATTCACGACACCGAATACCCCCCCCATGAACACACCCCTCCCCCCCCCCCCCCCCCCCCCCCAGCCCCAACATCAAAGCCTCTTTTTCGAAAGCCACAAACTCCTCGCCATTGACCTGTGAGTTTACTCGCGTGGGGGCCGGGCCCCCACTGAATGGATCAGACATAAATTGTGACGTGCATTTCTGCGGAGGCCAGATCGGGACACGAGAAGGGCAATGATAGATAGATTCACAAATAGATTCACCAGGATGAACGGGCGTTGGTTGCGCTCTCGGAGGAAACTGAATCTTTCATAAATATTTTTTTTTTGTAGGGGGGGGCGGGAGGTGTGGATCAACAGATTGTAAATCAAAGCCCACGTCACGGACCTTTTCCCAACACACAACAGGATGCTAACACGCCGTGTTGGCAGTTTTACGACCAGTGGCGATGTTGGAATGGATACACGGGGGTGCTGAAATGGATACTGGGAGGGGGGAGTATCCATCAAAATCATATAATTTGTCAGGAGACGGGCGCTGGAGTGATCAAATAACTCCGACTTACTCCTGTGACTGAAATGACGTTGGATTTTTGTTGTGGTCCACTTTTCAGAGATCTCAGAGGGAGGGGGGGGTAGTCATTGGAGGCCTATTTTTTTTTATTGGATGTCAATATTGATGCATAGTCTGTGTTATTTCAGTACGCCTGATGATCAAATACAACCATTCACCCTGCGCCGATGACCATTCACAAGCATTGACATTCAGGTTCTGGTTTTGAAAGGATTTCCGAGAAATTGTATTAGGGAATGTCCGATCAAAAAAAAAACAACAAAAAAAAAAACTGTCCATATATACAGTTTATGGCCCAAAAAAACAAAATGTAAAAAAAACGAGGTTTAATCTCACGTAATCCTTATGTCATTTATAACGATAAGAAGACTGGATTCCATGACAGACCTACCTTCACAAAACGAAACTCGCAAGATCAGAAATCTTTAGCTCCGAAAGAACGTGGCCGTAACATAAACACTCCGTGACGCAAAATGTCCGACTCCTGAGTCAGAACTCTGACTCCGTGAATACAAGGTCTTCAAATGATTTTTTTTGTTTGTTTTTTTGTAATGAATTCGCCGAAACATTTTTTCTGTATATAACGATAAAATGCCCGATAGAAAGAAAAGCATGCCCACCAATGTGTCTCATCAATAATTCTTACCAATGTGTCTCATCATTAATTCCTACCAATGCATCTCATCAATAATTCCTACCAATCCATCTCATCAATAATTCCTACCAATGTGTCTCATCAATATTTCTTACCAAAGTGTCTCATCAATATTTCCTACCAATGCGTCTCATCAATAATTCCTACCAATGTGTCTCATCAAGATTTCTTACCAATGTGTCTCATCAATAATTCCTACCAATGTGTCTCATCAATAATTATTATCAATGTGTCTCATCAATAATTCCTACCAATGTGTCTCATCAATAATTCCTACCAATGTGTCTCATCAATAATTCTTACCAATGTGTCTCATCAATAATTCCTACCAATGTGTCTCATCAATATTTCTTACCAATGTGTCTCATCAATAATTCTTACCAATTTGTCTCATCAATAATTCCTACCAATGTTTCTCATCAATAATTCTTACCAGTGTTTCTCACTAAACGTATGTACATTTTAAAAGCTATCAGAAGATAAATAAAAGCCATGATGATTAAGAGAAGTAGGACATGAAGAGAAGGTTTTGGTCACGGATCATTTCACCCTAGTCTATTTGCTTTTCTCTTACAATTATTCAATGATAGTCCGAGCATGGCGCCATGCCTAGGGGCAGGCAGGCGAACTGAAATTGAAAGTAGAGAAATGTTAAAAATTAAAAAAAAAATTGGCAACAAAAAAACGGCCAACCCCCCCCCCCCCCTAAAAAAAAAAAAAAATCTGTCATAAAGTTATTCAGGAGCCTTTTTCGTGGACTTGTGGGTTCACTCTATTCCCATCCCATGACTGGAACACACAGTGAACACTAAGTTGACAACTCCAAAAGAGTAAAGAACACGTCAACTTCATTCTTGCCCCATTTCAATTAGCAGAATTGAAAAACACCGCCGTGGAATCGAACGTAATCTGGAACGAGGAAGAGACGAGTGCTTGACGAAAGTAAAGCCAAAGGGCTGGTGATTTTTTTTTAAAATTATTTGTGTTGTATGGGTGGGGGGAGGGGAGGGGATGGTAGGATGGTGGTGGTACACACAACGAAGAACATGAGCCAACCGGTCAGATGGTCAACTGTGTGTAACGAGCAGCTTGTGGTGTCTTGGTGTTAATGTTTGTCCGCTAAAGTGGACCACGTACTGGCTGGCTATTAGATGACATTCCAGCCCAATTTTTTTTTTTTTTTTGGCGTGAGGGTTTTTTTCTGGACAGGGGAGAGGGGCAAGGAGTTAAAGTGGACCACGTACTGGCTGGCTATTAGATGACATTCCAGCCCAATTTTTTTTTTTTTTTGGCGTGAGGGTTCTTTTCTGGACAGGAGAGAGGGGCAAGGAGAAGAGGTGGGTGTGGGGAGGGGGAGGAGGGGGGAGGGGGGATTGAACACGACCGTGCAAATATGAAGGTCCATTCTCTGAGTGCTTGATAACTATTGGCTTTGAAATTGAGATGGCGGCACAGTATTGGATTTGACGGGTGCGAGAATGTAGAAGCGAACCGATGAGAAAGGGTACATGGTGGGTTAAAAAAAAAAAGATGAGAAGAAGACAGGAGATATTCTGGTTGATAAGAATAGATGTTTAGAATTAGGTGCATACGAGGTGTGATGAAACGAAAGAATGATTCAGACACTATGAGGTACTTGGATTTTTCAAATGAGCAAAGGAAAAAAAAAAAGAGGAAATGTGTGTCCCAATAGGACAGGGGAGATTGAGGTTATGTGTTGAGAAGGCCGAGAAATACTGTTTAGTGTTTGTGAGGATACAGTGAGGGGGGGGGCGGTTATGTGTATGGAGACGGGGCTTGAGGCAGAGAGGATAAGATTTTGAGGAGATCAAAGAGAGAANGGGGGGGGGGGTGGATTTGGCTGTGGAGCAGACAACGCGTTGTCGTTCTTGATCTAAGGAACGAGAAATAGCTGACGTCAGCTTGGCTGTCCTTTTGGCCAGTTACACAAATTTCGAAATTGAGGTCGAACATCTTAAGCCCATCTTAAGTGGTTGGTCATTGGTATTTCATGGGGCTCGAATGAAAGCAAATGGCGCAATGTCGGCGTCTGATGAAAAAATTAGGCGCACGTCCGTGAGGCGGTTTCATAGTGTTGCCTTGTTCTGGAGGTGAGCGGAAAAAAAAAATTCAAGGGAAATAGTCACACAAAAAAAAGTTTCATATTAACTCCTGAAACTTTGTGTTTATACATTATATTAGTAAGGCTATATATATTTGTTTATTTACTGAAAAAGCGTAAATAGAAAATAACATTGGTCTATTTTTCTGTGACTTTTTTCCTGTGACTTTTTTCCTGTGACTTTTTTCCCCACAATTTTTCTTTTTTTTTGGGGGTTATAATTGAGCATAGCGGGTAACAAAAAATGTAACTAAAGAATGGGGTTGAGCTTCATGTTGGTCGAGGAAATGAGATTGACAAACTGAAGAAGACATAGTGTTGAGAGTGACAGGGTTATCGAAGATTCTGAGGCTGGGTGAAATGGTTGAATGAAAGCTCGTTACGGAGATGAGAAAGTGGAGAGGAATTTAGCTTCCGATTATACTGCATGGCCGAAAGACTCCCTTAAACAGGAATACAATTAAGAGTATTAAGAAACTTTGTTAAATAAAGATCTCCTGATATTTTGGAGAGAGAGAGAGAAAGTGAGAGTGAGAGAGTGAGGGAGAGAGAGAGGGGGAGAGAATCCGTGATCTCAGACAGAATAGTGCATGACCAAGCGGACGCTGGATCAGGATGAAGAACAATATACATTCAAATACATTTAAAGTTTTTAAAACAATAGTGGTCAGAATGATTTGAGAGAGCGATGGGTGAAAAGGAGGATGGTAATAGGGAGAGAGAGAGAGGGGGGAGGGTGAGAGAGAGAATGAGCGGGAGCGAGAGAGAAAGAGGGAGAGAGAGAGAGAGGGAGAATCAAATGAATGAAGGAAAGGTTAAAGTCACAATCTAAATGGGAATGCAAAATCTTTCTCCTCTTTTTAACATCGGCAGACGCAAGAATTAAAGGTCAGACCTCCAGGCCTTGGGAGGATTGCGTGGTGGGGTGGGGTGGTTAAAAGCATCGGATGGCGATAGCTTACATGCGCGAGCGGAAATTGTACCATAAAAGCTGGGGCAATGATGTTAATGTTAAACCTGTTAGATCCGTGACCGGCGCCCCGGGCGTAGGTAAAGGAGCGCCGAGCTGACAGATTGCCAGATGTCAGGTGGACAGATTGCCAGATGTCAGATGGACAGAGTTCTAAATGCCAGTTGGACAGATTGTTAGATATCAGATAGACTGATTGATAGATGTCAGATGGACAGAATGCTAGATGTCAGATGGACAGATATCTAAATGTAAGATAGACAGATTTCTAGATGTCAGATGGACAGATTTCTAAATGACATATGGACAGATTTCTTAATGACAGATGGATAGATTTCTAGATGTCAGATGGACAGATTTATAGATGTCAAGTGGCTCTAAAAAATTACATTGATTAAACCAACAGATTACGTATCACATATACATATATATGTATATATTAGAATGAGCTATACTGACGTAACTCCAAAGAGGTGATACGATTTAATCACGTTCGAATTCCTAAAAACAATTACATGTGTAGTTACTATCTATTATTTGTCGGAAATCGATGCAATTTAAATGGGCAAAATATATTTTAAATCCACTTTTATTTTAGTAAAAGTTTAAATATTAATCTTTTAAATTACAAATATATTTAAAGTAACAACTTTGGAACTATTTTAAGCATTTTATATGTGTTTGAAAGTTATGGAAAAATAAAAAAAAAAGGAAAAAATAAATCATGATAAAAGAATTACACCGTAATAACTTTTATTGGGAAAACCCAAACATCTGTTAATCTTGGTGCGTATTTTAGTGCGTTCTTAATATTGCGAAATAAAATTAAAATTAATTTGTTCGAAATAATCACGCAAATGACGCCTATTTCGCCAAAACTCTTAAGTTTCTTTAAATTTAATAACCGTGCGTAACAAAATTGGCAATGTATTTTCCCTTCTAAAAGGTAAAATTAATTTTTTTTTTTAAATTAATTGCTTTTTAAATTGTTAATGATCACATACATTTTAACTTTTTAAATTTTAATCTTTAAAAAGTTTAGTCTTTTTTTTTTGTATTCCAAAAATATACTTTTATTAAATTTTAAGGTAATAAAAACTATCCTTTAAACTATAATTCTAATCAGAAAATGCGGTTTAAGTCAATCAGTGCAGTGCAACTCCGTAGCCAAATAGCATTCACTAATCCACTTATAACTCATACAAAAAAGAACGAACCATATGAAGTGCAAATTATGTTAGTTTGGGTTGGGAAGGGACAGCAATTCGGTGGTAGATTTTCTAAATTCATTTAAATCTGGGTGGGGGAGGGGTTGGTCACTTTGCCCCAGGCAGCACAAGATACGTCTCAAAATAAAGGAATGAATTTGATAAATGATTTCCCTTATCGGGAAAACACATATCGGAGATAGAAAATGTTAATAGGATGTGTATAGTTTCACGTGGATGACAATATATTACATTTGTGAAAGAAGAGATGTTACATTCTCTTTTTATAAATATATGTATGTTCATTTTGCCCAAGGCAGCACAAGATACGTCTCAAAATAAAGGAATGATTTTGATAAATAATTAATTTCCTTGGGTAAATACATGTCGGAGGTAGGAAATAAGATGTGTACATTTTTACATGGATGACAACATAGTTAACTCATATGGTATGCATTTGTGAAAAAAAAAGAGATGTTACATTCTCTTTTTACAAATATACACATTTTTACCAATTTAAAAAAATCAATGGCGTTAACAAATCTTGGGTACATTTATTTAAGTATACCCATGAATAGCAAAACCAAATGATTTTACACACTTGAAAAATTAATTTTGAGAAATTGAGATGGGTTAATATTTACTTTCAAAACATGAAAATATAGTTTTGTTTTTACTTTATAAAAATTAATGAGATGAACTATTCAAATTTTAAAAAAAACCCACTCAAATTTCATATAGGCGTGACAAAAGGGTTGCTCGATTCTTCTTTAGTTACAAGATTCTTTGTTTTTACAAGTTTCTGATAATAGATCTTTTTTTTTAAAAAAAGGAAAAAATGTGTTTGCATTTTTGATGAAGATATCAATATATATATATATATATCGAATTCATGTAATATAAAATGTATTTATATCATTAGACTAGATCTTTTAACAATTTTTAGAGAAAAAAAGTTGTAATTAAAGGGCAGGAAAATGGGTAAATCTAAAATATTTCTCTAACGTAGTAATTGTCCCTCAATTAACTTCTTTAGTGACAAAATTCAAATAATTAGAGATAATTTAGACCGTGAAATTTAAGGTCATGTGTAGAGGGGAAAAAAGTAGACTAAGCGCGTGAAAGGGAGTAGGGTAGGTCTTTAATATATAGCAGATAAATACTTCTCAAAACTTAATGATGTGAGAAACGTAAATATCATTAGATTTTTAAAATGATGAATTGTGTTGAGTTTTTGCAACCACAGTTCGAAATTATCGCAAAGGACTTACCATTATGATCCCGATAACATCTGGTCATTTATTCTAGTATATTATATATTTATCTGGTTTCACTGACATAGAAATAAATAACTCAAGAATAATATTCTTGCTGAAGATGGAGGATTTTTCTCCAAATTTTGCCGACACCTTGGATGTGTAATTTAATCATCTTTTTCAAATCGCTGTCTGAAACATATTACATAGCAAGGCCCTAACTACTTTTTATACTGATGTGTGGGGAAAAAAATGACATTTCCGTAAATTTGATTATAGAATAATAGCAATGCGGTGGTGTTCAAATATAGTCCAATAATGAGTTAATCTTTTCTTTTTCAAATCTAACAAACAAACAAACAAACAAACAAGCAAACAAACAAACAAACAACAAACAAACAAACAAACAAACAAACAGGAAGTCAGTTATTCAGCTTTGACAGATTTCTCGTTTTGCCGAGTTTTCTCTGCACAGGTAAGCACTGGTAAACTTCCTGTAATCTTTGTTTAATTTTACTTGTAAACAAACAAAAAAAAAAAAGAAAAAAAAAGGTTTTGCTGGTGACCCTACATTAAAAAATTAGTAATGTGACTCAAATTAGTCAATGAAGGTTTGACACAAGCAGTGATACGTTGTCACGATAATTGTGGTGTTGAGTGAAAAAGCAAAAAAATACAAACAACAGTTCAGAGTCTCTCAAACCTGTCTTTGCCTTTTGACCAATTTAAAGATTTTTGTTTTGATTTTAAAACCCCTGCTAATGGCCTCCATCCTTGCTATCACTTTGTTAAATGTTCTTTTTATTTATAAAAGGATTTTTTTTGTTTCAAATTGTTCGTTGCCCACCCCCGCCGCCCCCACACCTATATACACATATTTATTTAATAACTTACCAATAAAAAAAACAAACATAGCTGCCATTCTTTCCAGAGTGAGTGAATGAGTTGAGCAAGTGGAAGAGTTGAGCGAGTAGATGAGTTGAGCCAGTGGATGAGTTGAGCAAGTGGAAGAGTTGAGCGAGTGGATGAGTTGAGCAAGTGGAAGAGTTGAGCGAGTGGATGAGTTGAGCGAGTGGATGAGTTGAGCGAGTGGATGAGTTGAGCGAGTGGATGAGTTGAGCGAGTGGATGAGTTGAGCGAGTGGATGAGTTGAGCGAGTGGATGATTGGAGCGAGTGAATGAGTTAAGCGAGTGGATGAGTTGAGCTAGTGGATGAGTTGAGCGAGTGGCTGAGTTGAGCCAGTGGATGAGTTGAGCGAGTGGATGAGTTTAGCGAGTGGATGAGTTGAGCGAGTGGATGAGTTGAGCGGGTGAATGATATGAGCGAGTGGATGAGTTGAGAGAGTGGATGAGTAGAGCGAGTGGATGAGTTGAGCGAGTGGATGATTTGAGTGAATTGATGATTTGAGTAGAGGATGCGTTGAGCCAGTGGATGAGTAGAGCGAATGGATGAGTATAGCGAGTAGATGAGTTGAGAGAGTAGGTAAGTTGAGCGAGTGGATGAGTTTAGCGAGTAGATGAGTTAAGCGAGTAGATTAGTTGAGCGAGTGGATGAGTTGAGCGAGTGGATGATTTGAGTAGAGGATGAGTTAAGCCAGTGGATGAGTAGAGCGAATGGATGAGTATAGCGAGTAGATGAGTTGAGCGAGTAGATGATTTGAGTAGAGGATGCGTTGAGCCAGTGGATGAGTAGAGCGAATGGATGAGTATAGCGAGTAGATGAGTTGAGCGAGTAGATGAGTTGAGCGAGTAGGTAAGTTGAGCGAGTGTCGAATGTACGTATAAGCTCAACAAGCTACAGCATTAGGGGCCTCGCAGTCGGCCGGCTAAATATTTTTAATATTTCTTGGATCAGCTGGTGTAATTTAAAACGGTTAGGAGTGGGGGCGCCCTCTGGGCTTTGAGGGCCCTCTGGGTTTTGTATAGCTTAGAGCATGAACAAGTCTAAGTCCGACTCTTAGTTGAGGTCAGTGAATAAATATATAAGTGAGTGCAAATGACGTTTAGGTATCCATTTTTTAAATTTATTTATAGTATCAATACTTGCACAAATTACTGTTTAAAATCTTTTATAATAAGCTTTTGTTCGTGGCAGGCTGACTGGCAAAATCTTCGTGCGGCTAATTGACCCACTTCCGGTCAACCAAATCGAGCTGAAACTTGGCACATAGACCCGTTGCCCGTGACAACACATTGTAATAAATTATCAGCCCCATCCCCTAAACCCCCCAAAAACTCAGTGTTTTCTGTTCTTCAAAGAGAAGATGAAGGAAATACGGCGCCATAATAATTTCATGAAATATAATCCCGGATAACTGCGCTAAATGAGATTCTTCAATTTAAACAAAAAAAGAGAGTCGAAAGTGCGTTTGGTGCGTAATATTTTCTTTTGTTTTTCTGAGCTAGTTGGTGAAAAGGGCGATGCAAAAGCGGGTGGGTCATTAAAAGATTAATGTAATTCAGAGGCGAGGAAAAATTGTGCGGTGGTGTGTGTCTCAGGGTTAGGGCTTAGGGATTCTTCTTGAAGTGCGTTCCTCATAAGCATAGTTTTGGGTAAAAGTTTCAGCCCATTGGTTGATCGACATTTTGTAAAAGACTTTTTTTTTAGAAAAACTTTTATTTAGAGGTTAAATTTCTGCTACAGCTTGTGAAATATAAAGCACTTTAATATTTTGAATTTTCAGATAGGACGAAAACTATTTATTTCCCGATATTTTTAATTTTTGAAGATGACAATTTTTTTTTTTTTTTTAAATCTGTTATGTAAGTTCAACATTTAGCATTAAAAAAATCATAATGCGTTGGGGAAATTTTAAACAAATAATAATAATAGTGCAGAGTTAAAATTACTGATGCGATAACATTTGTTTCTTGTATTTATTTCATCAATATTAAAATATGATGTTGATGTTTGGATCAAACATAACAGAGAGTGCGCAAATAGGAATAAGGAGACATCACAACGACGAAAAAGTGCGCATGACACGCGAGCGCGTAGAGAGGACACGCTAAATCGCGTGGAGCGTCAGCACTGAAAGGAAGTGCCAACTTTAGCCATGAGACTCCAGTCTCAGAGCATGTGAAAATATCTTCAGTAGAGAGCAAGAGGCTATACATTTCTGCTCTCAATAAGTATTGATCATGCATCAATGGAATGGCGTCATTTACTTCGAGTTATTGATTTGTAGTCAAGTAAATCATGGGAGATAATTGTGTGTTTCGTGGAAATTCGTCAATATTCGAGATTTTCGACCAACAACAAATGTAATACCAAGGGGGGCAGATAAGTTGAAATTTTTATGAAACATAATCCTCTACTTTCGTCTTGTTAAGACAAAGAAGTCTCATAAAATACATCTCCGTCGTCATGTTAAAACGAAGATATTTCATTGCTAGCATGCACGGTGCTGACAACTGCGATAAATTTAACGAGTGGGTATCAAAGTTGTGCGATGTCAAATTGATTATTATTGACATTGAGGAATCAGATCCCCAACTAAGGGGAATTCCGAATTGATTGGAAAAGAAGATGCCGTCAGAGGTCCTTATCGATCAACAGTCGATGACACAGCCGAAACAGCTGATACAATTATATGAACCCACACACACAAAAATTGTGATGCAACAGATTTGATTTTTCAAATATTGGATCGTATTCCTGGAAAATCATTTGAATATTCAAACATAGACACTGTGAATTCTGTTTGAAAAATGAGGATAAATTTGATTTGATTGTTCATTTGAAATGATTCAAATTAACTTTTCATTTTAAAAAATTTAAAAAATAAAAAATACATCTGGAACGAACGAAAAAAATTGTTAGGTTTTATTTTAGACTACACGTTTACTTTTCAAACTTACCCATCATTTTTGACGGACCATGACTAGTTTTCTAAATAATTTTATCACACGGCTATTACGCGATCTCAAGATATAACAAGGGCGATTTAGAAGTTAACCTTTCGACACCCGTAAAAAAGATACTTCCTTATATCTCAAACTTAAACTGTAAAAATAAATTATATTTTGGAAAACCGTATGCGAAGCTGACAAATCTCCAGCCGTCAGTGGATTTCATCGTGAATTAATACACAGTTTTTCAATCACACACACTTTAGTTGCTGATCTTGTTCACTTGGAAGGTATCCTAAACACCCCCCCCCCCCCGCCCCCACTACACACACACGGGAATATAGACCACGAGACTCGTGGCGCGTGCCCAAACAAAACAGAAAAAAAAGACACAAAAAAACAAGCCAATCAAATAATGTAAGTCCCATGCGGCTGAAGGGCAACGGACCAGCGAGAAGGATGCAGAAGAGGTTGAGGGATCGGGTGAGAGAAGAATTAGACCCGTGGGTAAGGTATGGGAACGGAAGGGAATGGGGAAGCGGTGGTCTTAAAGTTTTATTGCTGATTTAGACGGGGCGTATAAAAAGGTTAAAGAAATACTCGGATTTCGGATGGAGTTGAGGCTTGGAACAGAGTGGA
Organism: Lymnaea stagnalis; assembly: GCA_964033795.1. Lineage (NCBI taxonomy): Eukaryota > Metazoa > Mollusca > Gastropoda > Lymnaeidae > Lymnaea > Lymnaea stagnalis. The sequence continues at coordinate 697,253 of CAXITT010000392.1, read as the reverse complement.
AACATGCGAATTGAGAAGAATAGAATACCATTGACAACGGCATTGTATGAAGACGGGCTTGCAGCAGTTGGAGGGCATTTGAGAGACCGAAAGTGGTCGTCTTTAGCCTGGGGGGTGGGGTGGGGGGGGTATTGCAGGTGGTCTTCTCCAGTTGAAAAACGAAAATGTGGTAGTTTTTAATTTTCACAACGGAAAATCAAGATGGCTTAACTTTTTTTTTCATAGTTAGTTTTTCAAATATACTTATTCATACACGGTATATAAACGTGATGTTCACATTGCTGTATGTTCATTATAAAAAGGTCGCGCCATTACGAAGCAGTCTGTGTTTGAAAGAGTTGAAAGTGTTGTGTTAAAAGCAGATAAAAGGAGCAGAACGTCAACAAAAAAAGAAGGGAAAAAAAACAGAAGAAGAAGAAAAGAACGTCCTTATTGTACTTCAACACACATGGGAGTTACTTTCCATTTCAAGCACTTCCGTATGGGGAATAAGCAGGTGTATGAACTGTTGTATGTTGCAGACCAAATGTTTCCGAAATATGTGTGTGTGTGTGTTTTGTTGTTGGTTTGTTTGTTGTTGTTGTTTTTTTTTTGGGGGGGGGGGGTCACATTTATAATATAAAATTGGGCAAAAAAAATATTATGATCAAAACACATAGGTAGCAATGTTCCCTTTAAGGTTTGCTGGTTCGTGTGCAAAATCATACATTTGTGTGCACAGTTTTACAGCATCAAATTTTTTTTGTGTGAAAAATTTTACAGCTCACAAACATTGAAATTTGCTGAGCGGATACTCAAAACTGCTGCGCGGCGTCCATGTGTTAGCTGCGCAGCCGCACAGCTTAGAGGGAACATTGATAGGTAGGCAGTCACTACATGGCAGATTTATATAAAGAAATTAAACTAATCAGGGGCGTATGAAAGGAAAGCGAAGGGGTGCTCAATGCCGGGCAGCATTTTTTTGTCTTTCCTTAACATTGAAAAGTGGTATTTTGGGCCAACTGCAGAGTTTTGTTTCTGTTGTGCACGGGGCGGCAAAAAAAAAACAACAAAAAACGAAACAACTTAATCCACCACTGACACTAAGACAGTGGCTCTCAAGCTATGGGTCTCGACCCCTTTTGGGATCGAAGGACCTTAAAACAGGGGTCGTCTCGCATCATCGGAAAACACATATTTATGAAGTAGCAACGAAAATAATTTATGGTTTTCTACTAGAAATAACGTTGAATGGTGTATAATAAATACCTAATTTGAGAACCGCTATTCGTGCTCCGAGGAGAGATTTGGATCTGTACAGCTACCCACCTATAGGGCGTCCTCTTGATTTGCTTGTTAATCTTCTTGTCATGAGGTGTCTATATCGAATCAACCAGCTTCTCTCGCGGGATTTCTTTGTGGTGATGTGTTGTGATGGATCACCGCGAGGGTACGTTCTGTAGGTTGTTTCTTAGTACAACGGTTCTAAAACTGTTAGTGTTATGACTTGGGGGCGTTTTTTTTTTTTTTTAAATAGTATTAGCCTTTCAAGAAAAGCTTGAGAAATAGATGACTGGTTCTGCTTCATTAGCCATGCGAGTAAAGTTTGAGAAATAGATTATTGCTTTATTAGCCATTCAAGTAAAAAGTAGAGACAATATTTATCCATTAAAAAACCATTTAGATTGTATTAACTTTACTAAGAAAATGCACTATTACAATTTGGCGTTCACAAAATAAAATTATTTAAACACACCTTGCTAAGGAGCAAGCAACCCATTGAATTGTGATTGATCCATTTATATATACATATATATATATATATATATATATATATATATATAATGTAGTGATAATATTATGTCATCCATCTATACACATCATCCCAAGTCTCGTGGCGACAGGCAGGCTCTTCTATAT